>JAFMPE010106189.1:456-13462 GCA_024759925.1 Ficus religiosa | reverse complement strand
TTTGGCAATTGAAGATCAACAGTGGCCCATGTTGATTCAGGCGTGTATCGAAATCTCATATATTGTCACGACCAGAAAATCGGGTACCGTGATGTGTAGGGGTTTAATTAAAATAAATTTGTGATTAAAGAAATCAATTGAAAAAAAATGCAAAATATTTCAAATTTCACCCACGTTTTTAAATAAATTCCAATTCTTGCCATTTTTAGTTAAAAAAAAAAATCAGAGTATAAAGTCTACCAATTTTAAATTAATGATTAAAACTGTCAATAAGTACCCTTTTAATAAAAAAAAATGTGAGCATTCTGAAAATATTAAGTTTTTCAAATGAAAACAGGTTTTGAAAAATCTAGCCTCTGGTATCATCATACAAAAATTAAAAGCAGTAAATAAAAGTACAAACATCTAAACTAGTCCAAAGAAAGAGTATAAAGTATACATGACTTGACAATAATAAATGGCTGAAAAGAAAACACAGATAGTCACCACTGAACCGCTGCGGTGTTGGAATTACTATTGTCTACACAGCGCTACTCCTAGCACCTCCTAGGGAAGGGGGATTAAAAACAATAAAACGTGAGTTACGAGCTCAGTAAGATACAATTGACTTGTTTAAAATAATTAAACTTTTTTCGAGTTTACTTGTGGTTAAATAAAATCAACGAGGCAAATAATATAAATGAATAAATAAATACATAAAAGAAATTTATTGAATATAAATATAGTCATTGATCTATAGCTGAAATAAACACCACCGAAGTGGACTAATTGATTAAAGGTAACATCTCGATACCTGACACGGCCCTAAAATTTATAAATAGCATCGACCAAGATTTAACCGGATAGAGTTTTAAATTATCATTTAACACACTTGGACGACACACAACACAAGCCTTAAAAGGACCTTACTTGAGTCTCTCAAAATAATATATTTACATATATATATATATAACAATATATATATATACACACGCACACTCTCCATTTAAAACACTTTATAAACCATTTTATTTTGAAAATGATTTTAAAACAAGGAACTCACAAAGCAAACATTTATAAAAGTGAGATTGGGTATCCTACAATCATTTAATTAACACAAGGAGGGGAATGTATCCTACCTATTTGGCAAATAATCTACGGATAACTTCACAAAAACTAAGACTTTACGCTCTGGTCACCAAAATCTTAAATTTAACAACACATATAATTTAATTATGTGTCACAATACAAGTCCAAATTAAACTAAATATCATGTCTAAATTTCATAATCTTGTTTAAATTCTTTGCATGCGAGAAAGTCCATTATTAAAACGTTTACAATGTGAAAATCATGTTTAAAAAGAATAAAAATTAAAATCAAAAACTTGAAGAGTCGAAAACAGAGCCCCGAAAGGGTTTCTGCTATACTGATCCAGATGACCGCTACAGTGGTCTAGTTGACCGGATGTCGCAGAACCCAGGAAATCTGGGCCGCGTCTATTTGAACCCGCAGTGAGCAATCATGACTTCAAAGCCAAATTTCACCAAATTTTACAGAAAAGTTCTAAAATGCAAAATAAAACTTAAATCATTGCTTTATCTCAGATTTGCCAAAACCCAGATTTAATGACATCAAAGATTCGAAATTATGTTCAATGTTTCAAGTGTCTATATCTCCGAAACAAAATCAGGTTCTGAAATTTGTTTTCGATCAACTCTGAGTGAGGAAAATAAATTTTAGATAGAAGAGAGAGAGGGAAAGTTCGTGAGAGAGGTGGTGGGAAGGAGAGAGTGTTTTGCTTGGATTTGTGTTTGTATGGTTTGCTCTCTGTTTTTTTAGCGTTGCAAGGAGAAGAAAAGGAAGGAGGGGAGAAAACGTGAGTGTGTGAGATATCTGGGTTTTTCTAAGAGATGAAACAGTGTGAGAGAGAGAGTGAGAGAGGGTGGAATCTGTGGCTTTTGTGATTTATGGGTATGTACACACACATATATAGTTTTATTTACGTACTCTTTTACATGTCCACATCCCGTGAGTAAAAATGTCATCCGTAGTTTTTCTTTATTCCACACAAATTCTGTCATCCTCCGTTTCCTTCATCTATATATTTTTTTTTCCTGTGGATCCTCTGTATTTTGCAATATACCTTGTTTCATTTATTTATTTGTTTTTGTTTTTGTTTTTTTTTTTTGTCATTTTCCTTATGGATTGGGGTTCCTAATAATGACCAGTTTTGTTTGTAATGAACAAGGCATTTATAAGAAGTATCTTTTATTCAATCCAAAGTTCCAAAATGTATAATATATATATATATAAACTTATTATAGAGCTAAAGTTTATTTTAAAGACCTTGGTTTTTTTTTTTAATGGTTTCATAATGTTTGCATATTGTCAGAGTTTTTATGTTAATGATCTCATTATGAGTTTTTTTATAACAATTTCATATGGATTGTCATTATTGTTGATGCTGATTTGTTGTCATATAGTAATATGGTCTACGTCCTTATAATTTGGTCTATATTTGAAGTATGTTTAGTTTTTACATATTGACGGGGTTTTTATGTTAATGACTTCATTATGAGTTTTAATACTAATTTCATATGTATTGTCGGTATTGTTGCTATTGATTTGCTGTGATAGTAATATGGACCAGGTCCTAATTATATTAAGGGGGTATTTGGTGAATGAGTTTAGTTTAAGATTTTTAAGTTTCAATAGTAATTTTTATTGACTTTTCAGAAAAGACAAAAAACTTTTTTAGAAAAAAATAAAAACTATGATGAAAAAGTACAGTTTAGTTTAAAATAAGATATTTTGCCAAACAAACCATAAGGTCCATATTTAATTATGTTTAGTTTCTACAGATTGATGAGGTTTTACGATAATCACCGCATTGTATGGCTTTCCAGTTTCATTACTTTGAAAAATGCATTTACCAAATAGAGTTTTATAACTTATTGACCTGATCAATATAATTTTGACAGCAAATTAACCAAAAAAAAAAAAAAAAAAAACAACAACAACAACAACAACAATAACAAATAATAATAATACATAGATGATCAGTTTTTTATAACAAAATCTTTGGGTATATGAGATAATTTTTTTAGAATTAAATCTATTTTGTCAACTTATATAAAAGACATAAATGAGGCCTTTTTTAGGAAGAAATCTTTTTATTTTTGCTTCTTAAATTAGAATTAGGGGTATTTTTTGTCAAGACATCATTATTAATTTTCTTTTTTGTTTAATTTTGTATATAAATTTGTTTCTGGCCATTTTTTAAGGCCATGGTTACAATTTGATCATGTATATAAATAGTCCTAAAGATAATCCTACAAATTACCCAATAAAGATTACAATTCAAATCGAACCCATAGCCTTGATCGAAAGCCCTACAACCCCCTCCAATGAAATTAAGCATATGGGTCTTCAGATTATGCCACACTTTTGAAATATGGAAATTAATCTATTTTTATTATTACTTCTTTTTTTAGAATTTGGATGGAAAGATTCACACTCTTCACTTTATTTAAAATCGGGTGTGAAATTATTATTATGTTACATCTGTAATCCCTTTTTCTTTTCTAGGTGATGGATTTATCATTTCTCATCTTTTATCTTTTCATAATCTCGTAAAAAGAGAAAAGAAAAGAAAAATTCAAAGTAAACGCTGATACACCCCAACAAAGACGCGCTTAAGAAGGGTCCAATAAGAGCATGTGTCACCACTATTTTTTTCTTTTTTCTTTTTTCTTTTTTCTTTTTTAAATAAAATATTGACAGAGAGTATACAATGAGGAAACCATGTCATTGGGGCTTATGAAATGGATCTAACTGTAATGCCCATCTATCCTAACGGGACCGTTAACATATAATTAAGTTAGGTGACGTTAGATTAACTTGAAAATCTCTTAATTTAAAATACATAATACTGGATAAATTTGAACTTTTGAAACCTTTTATAATTTACATATAACTATGGAGATTTACTCGTAAAACATGTGGCAACATAATATTTACAATAAAATATATCTCAAAATGAATTGTTGCCCATGTTTATATAATAATCCCCATAGTTGATACAAGTTCCAAAATACGCAAAAAAAAAAAAAAACAAAAACAAAAAAACAAAAAAACAAAACAAAAAAACAAAAAAAAAAAAAAAAACAAAAGCGTGCCCATATAAGGTCAGCAGTGTCCATAGAAAACCAATCACAAGCATGGAGAGCATGCCAGCGGACCTTTTATCGATAACAACTATTAGGACATGCCCATGCCTATATTACTGGAACTACATGAGCTAGTGCCTAGTAAGTAGAAACTATGCAAATCATGAGCTCGTTAAATTGTCAACGTACTTATCATTTCATAAAAATTTATAATGCGTACATAGTTGTGTACACCATGAGCTGCCCAACTAGGCCTAAAAATTAGCATACATGTATGCATACTATCGAACCTTAGGTAACAATATAAACTTCCCCAATCTAATCCATGAGACACTGTAGTTCTCCGATCCTGGGAACTACTTTAAGGTCCGAAATTGGTCCCAATCTATCCCATGAGACCAAATTTTGTTCCCTTTTAACCCAAGGAACTAATAAAGACCATTTACAAGCAAACTATGTAGCACACATAAAAACAATTTTTTTTAATTAAATTCCAATCTTTTCCATCCTCTATCTCATTCCGTAAGTGAATCAAATAAGGATCAGAAGTTTGTCATTCCTTAATTAGATCTAGATGCATAGTGATAAGGAGGTTGTTTACCGACAAATCAAGTACTTTTGAGTTCAAATATTTGTAAGTTCTTATATATGTTCTTTTGATAATTTAACGTGCTTTTGTGTGATCTCATAGGATTTACAAATAAAAAGAGGATTTACATGAAAATATGGTAAAACAGGAGTTTTTCGAAGTAATTCGACAAAGCTGTGAATGAAAGAAGCAAAACAAATAAGCCAGCATTGAAGAAGACCCAAAAACACACAAACAGGGCCTTTGTAGCTAGCCTGGCATGCCAGCGCATGCCCAAGGGCTTGGCGTGGCCGCGTGCTTGTCCAGTCCAAGGGGTGTGCAGGTGCCCAAAGGGAGGTGCCACCACATCTCCTTCCTTCTGATGGCCAAGATCTGGCCATTTCTCTTGATCAGATGGCGGAAAATCACCCATTTTTGACCTCTTTATATATCCTCCTAAGCCTCAAACCCTAGTGTAGAGGTTTGGGAGAGGAAACATAAGTTAGAGGCACAAGAAATTTCCTAGAGAGACGAGCTTGGAGTTAGAGATTCTTGAAGATTTGAAGGCTTGAAGTTGATCTCCACAAAGAGTTTTCTCTTCCTTTCTCTCTACCCTAATCTTTATTGAAATTTTTATTTGAGAATATTGTATGAATATGTTTTCAACTATGGATTTCTTGACAAGATTTGTGGATTTATGCTGAGCTAAAACTTATTTCTAGGACTTGATGTAACTTTGTTTGCACTATGTTTTGAATATTTTGTCAATTGTTGGTTTAAATTCCATTTTAATTTATTTATGTCTCTCTATGCTTAATGCCTCTAATTTATTTTGTCAATAAGTTAGATGATCTTAGATTATGAATTTGACACTCGGGAGATTAAGTTCATAGTCTGGATTTGGGAACATAGTCTAGATTGTTGTGAGACCAGGAAGAGATCAACACTTAGATAATCAAACTAGGATTTTAGTTGTTATAAGGCTGGGAGGCGATCAACATCTTGATTTCCAATTTAAGGGCTAAACTTAATGAAAGTGGGTAATGCGTTAGATAGGGATATCAACTTGGTGATTCATACATATTATCTCATTCGACGCTCGGGAAATGTAATTATGTTAGATTAGGTCTATTGATTAATGAATTGAGTGCAACTAGCTAGCAATTTCTTAATAGGATTAAGATAGGAATGATAAGGTGAAGTGAAGTCCCTAGTACATTTGTGCATAGAAGTTTCTGTGTTTTATTTTTGTGTTTACATTTGTTTTTATTTTATTTTAATTTCATTTAGTTAGGTTGCCTGAATAAAATTAAGTTACAATAATTGTGGTACTTAATGTCAATTTAATACCCACTCCTCATTAGATAGACACTCTACTCACTTTTTATTATTTGTCACGACCCGTTCACTCATGGTTATCAAGTCACACCTGGTAAATTGGGGAGCGGGAGTGAACACATGGGCTACAGATTTAAAGTAGATAATCTTTCAATCAGTCCTTTAGGAGCAATTTCCAATTCTAACCTTTGTACATCTAACACTAACGGTGTTGCCAAAAGAATACTCTCTTAGTATCATGCCTCTTTGACTGATCCTTTGAAGTCGCAAAAATGTCTCATTCTTGTGGTATTCCACAAGTTTACTCTTCCTGGGTAGTGTATCTTCAACAGTCACAAGCCTTCTAATCATGATCATGGCTTTATTTCTGAATTTTTTTTTTTTTTTTCATACATCGTCCCTTACTTTTTTCAGAAACATTAGCTTTAGATTTTTCAACAATGTGATAAAATATATTGTGATCAACTCACTGCCTTATTATAGAATCAACCATCATATGCAATATTTTCCAATCCTCATCATTCATTTTTTCTGCCTTTTCTTGTCTAAAACAGGCCTAAACAAATCTTTGCAATAACGCATGTCTTGCATTTTGTGCTTTCAAATGGAATAATTCGATAAGATTAATTTTATCATCCCAAACAAATTTTGTTTATCCATCTCAACTCACAAGAATTTTTCTCTAGTCAACCAAAAGCTTTGATACCACTTTGTTGGAAAAACCTGTCAATTAAACCTTTCCCTCTTTGTGTGATAAAATAAGTTCTCCAAACAAAATTCAACAAAGTCAACAAACCAGCTAAAACAACAATAAATCCAAATAATCAACCACATAAGAGACACCGATTTTTACATGAAAATCCTCCAATCCAAATGGAAAAATCACAGGATCGTAATCTGATATTAACTTCCATTACCTGAATGATAATGAAATTATAAAATTCTCTCTGGATGCAAGCTAACAATCATCAAGATTATCACAATCTCGGCTCTAGAACACCATCTACAAACTCCCTTCTTTTGTTTAGAAATCACGTGGCTGGCAAGACAAAGCCCAACTCCTTTTTGACTTTTTGGGCTTTTGGCCCACTAATGTCCAGCGCACAAACATGTGCAATTATACTATTATTCTTGTCGTATGCAACTTAAAAATTCTACTTACCACATATATATTCAGAAAGAAAGTGGCAAGTGTCAGTATCCTTGTAAAACGAGATGTGCGAGAAAACCTATTCAATCCTAGTTGATCATGTAATGCCCATGATGCATGTTTCAAAGCCTGCAGAGCAATTCAAATCAACTAAAAATAGCTAGAATAGTTCTATACATACTTCAAAGTCGAACAAACTTGCATATACATAATCAGATAGATATACAACACATTATCAAGGAAGCAATCATTAATTAATTAGGAAAAAAAAAAAAAAAAAAAAAGAGAAAAGGTTAACAATGTCAGAATGCAATCTATCAAGTGACCAGCGAATCTGGAACACAACATTAGCTCTTAGATGAAAACCTTAGTTTCAAGAAGACAATAATGACATAACTATCCTTTCATTATGAGTTATGCGACTAACTTCTTAACCATTAAAGCAAGTTAAGATTTTGTATAAACAAACGTTCTCATTCATACTACGAAAGACCTACCACATGCTTGTTCAGTTGGGAAAAACTTTAATTGATGAAAACTATCATCAAATCCAATATCTCATGTTAAATCATTAAGAAAAATTAATCGGAAGCATACTAAATCCATGAAGACAAATTAGAGAATGATGGAGTCTTCCACAGTCAAATCTCTTTAGTTTTCTGAGTTGCTCTATGGATTCTCTCTCTTAATGGAGAAGGATGTGGAGAGTAAATATTACGTATTACGATTTGACTTGAAGACCACAACCCTTATAATGACCTTTATATATACTAACTCAAATTAGGTTCTCAACAATCCTCATTTAATTAGTATTGGGTTTCAACACATTAAAGCCCATATCCAATAGATATCTCTAGAGCCTAATTAATAGATCACTTATTTGGCCCTATTAAATTAGATAGCCTATAATATAATTGTTATTTAATATATAAGCCCATAAAAGGAAATAACAAAATCCCAAAAATCTCCCACTTGGGCTACATATGTTTCCTTAAATAATTATATTATATAAAGTCCTGAGTGCGCACTGAAAAGCTATCTATTTTGAAATATCTCTTTAGTTACAATCTGGCCCATCTACTATATTAGCATGGGATTAAAGCGACCTTCATTACATATATTTGTAACTAGACCCATCAATAGTCATCACACCAATATATTCAATAACATAGATCAAGTATGAATGCGTAGCATGGAAATTACATGCAATGTGATCTTAAACATCCCTATTTCCAACTGGTCCAGCTTTATTTTTTAGTGAGATCAAACATAAATAACATTCAGCGTCTCTAAATGAACCATATACGTTATTTTGCAGAAAATAAACACAAAACGTGTTTGTACCAAAGAACGTCAAAACACAAACTCCCACTAAATATGCACATCGTCAAATAAAACAACACCCAAATAAGTAGTGTGCTCATGAAAGACCTGGGGTTATAAACCCTTAGTAAGCGGATCTGCAATCATGGAGTTTGTCTCGATATGTTCTATAGTCACTTGATGATTCTGAACTCTTTCTTTAACAACATGAAACTTGAGTTATATGTGCTTCGACTTTGTAGAGCTTCTGTTGTTATTGAAATAAAGTACAACCGAATTATTGTCACAATATATCTTTAATGGTCTTTCAATACCATCCATAATTCGCAGCCCAGTGACAAAATTTCCCAGCCATATCCCATTATTAGATGTCTCATAACAAGCTATAAACTCAGCTGCAATAGTAGAAGAAGCTATGAGTGTCTGCTTAACACTCTTCCAAGAAATGACTTCTCCAGCTAACATGTAGACATAGCCCGACGTGGATCTTTTACTGTCTTGGCATCCAGCAAAATCGGAATCAGAATATCCAACGACCTTTAAATGATCTGATCTCCAATAAATGAGCATGTGATAACAAATACTACATAATCCGTTTGGCTGCTTTCCAATGATCCAGCCCTGGGTTACTTAAATATCTGCCTAGCATTCCCATTATGAACGCAATATCTGGACGCGTGCATACTTGAGCATACATAAGACTTCCTACAGTTGACGCATAAGGAATCTGTTGTATTTATTTCCATTCCAACTCATTCTTGGGGCACTGACTGAGACTAAACTTGTCTCCTTTAGCGACAGGGGTGTATTGACTAAACCATACAGTCAACAGTCAATGGTTAACACTCTTGGTCAACGATCTTGTATTGACCGGATCGGGTCAACCCTATCCGGATCCTTATCCAGCCCTGCACAGCCCAAAAGAAGAAAAAAAATTAGGCTCAAGGCCCAGAAAGCTTTAAAACAAAAAAACAAAAAACCCTAATTTTCTTTCTCAAAACCAAAACCGGAAAACATGTATAAAAAATTTCAAGCAATCTTTGATCCATATTTATATATATATATATATATATATATATATCCAAAAGTTGAATCCGGAAATAAAAATAATCACAACACTTTTCAACCTCAACAATTAATGCCGGAAATTGCTAAATTTGAATACACCCATATCAAACATAACACATCTTTCATAATGATTAAACATGAGTGGTTCTGATACCACTTGTTGGGGAAAACTTTAATTGATGAAAACTATTACCAAATCCAAGATCTCATGTTAAATTATTAAGAAAAATTAATCGGAAGCGTACCTGAATCCATGAAGATAAATTAGAGAAGGATAAAATCTTCGACAGTCAAATTTCTTTAGTTTCCTGAGGTGCTCTGTGGATTCTCGCTCTTAATGAGGAAGGAGGAGGAGAGCAAATATTACGTATTATGATTTGACTTAAGGATCACAATCCTTATAATGACCTTTATATATACTAACTCAAATTAGGTTCCTATCAACCCTAATTTAATTAGTATTAGGTTTCTACACATTAAAGCCCATACCTAATAGATATCTCTAGAGCCCAATTAATAGATCACTTATTTGACCCTATTAAATTAGATAGCTTATAATATAATTGTTATTTAATATGTAAGCCCATAAAAGGAAATAATAAAATCCCAACATGTTCTATTATTACATTAGAAGTTCTTTTCAATTTGTCAACATACTCGTATAAAAAAGTCACATAAGAATTAACTATACGAAATATCAAACTATTCTTTAACACGGTGATTGAAGATTAAGTTTATGTTGGATTCTGTTGTTTGTGACGTGTTGTCATGTCTTCAATATTAGAATAAGTGATTCAGCGAAAACGTAATGAAGAACAAATTTATTATATTTTAAAAAATATCAAAAATATACATGATATATCAAAAGAACTCTTGAAATGATTTTTTTAATAATCATTAAAACTCTATTAGCAAAATAACTAATACGTCGGCGCCCTTATGCAGTTTTAATTTATTGACCTTTGTTCATTTTGTGGGAATGGATGTTTTCCCTTGTTTCTTATCGATTTTATTGCCACCCGATTTGGTGGATAAATTAAATATTTCCTTTCCATAAAAAATGAATAAATTTTATACCTTTATTTCTTGTGCGAGTTTCCAAATTGGTAAAAACATGTCATTTTCGAAGTTAACGTTTTAAGTTCACCAAAGAAGAAGAAGAAGAAGAAGAAGAAGAAAAGTCAGGAGACAGATAATTTATTCTAGAACAATACTACTTTTTTTTTTTGGAATTCTAGAACACTTGAATCATTACGTGTTGCGATCGGGGCCCCATTTAGTTTAACGTATTCAACCTCATTTTTGGAGGAGGACTTCTAAACCTTGTTTGGTTACACAGCTAAATTACAAATCCAAGTCTTTTCTCCCTCTCACGTTTTCATGAAACTTAAATTTTAAAAGTATGTAGTTTTTTTTATTTGAAGTCAAAATGAAATAACTTATTTTACTAAACAACTATAATAATAAGGAGAACAAAACAATATTCATATTGTCCGTCGTTATCAGAAAATATTTTAAGGTTTTTACACTACTTAAATATCACAATTTATTTTTAATTTACATTTAAACTGAACACACATTTCTAACCATTCAGTTTTCCAATATTAAAAAAACAAAAAAACAAAAAAACAAAAAAACAAAAAAAAAAACACCGAAAATCCAACTTCAACCTTCATCCAGCGAATTTGGGAAGTTCATGCTATCCATGGCCAAAGGGGAAAAGCCTCAAATTGGGATAGAAAGCAACTCAAATATAATTGTTGATTCAATATTCAATAGTCTGCATTGCTTATTTATATAGCCTTCCTAACACTCAGCCACGGATTTACATAAGGGTTAGTGCCCCTTTAATTTCTTGAAATCTAAATTATACCCCTATATTTCTTTAAAATTTTGTGATTTACCCCCATGCAAAAGTTTTTTTTTTTTTTTTTCCTTCTCAAATGTGCCCTATAGCACTCAACTTATTCTTATATTTTAATACCAACACCAACATTCTAATTTCTGTATCTACTTTTTTTACTAATTTTTTTAAACTTTTATTTGTTTTTAAAAAATTTATTGATTTTAAAATTATCAACAATTTGAATATTTGTGTGTGTAATTTTTTATTTATTAGTAAAAATAATTACATTTAAAAGCAAAAATGATGGCGTCAAATAAATTAGAGTGAACTTAAATTTTTGAATAGAAAATTACAAACAACATATAACAAATCATGAGCTATTAACTTTTAAATAGTTATTATATGGTAACAAATAAAAAAAAATCTTTAGAATAAAAAATGTTAAATTTTTTGTCATATAAAGTTATCAATTTTTAAAATCTTTTTATTTTATATGTACACTCATTAAACGAAATTTCCCCGTCATTGCTGACACAAATAGCCAAAGTGGCTACAGCATAAAATAACACAACAAACAATCAAAAAAATATAATTAATGACGTCTAATATATGGCACTAATCTTCCTTCACCAAACCTATCATCCAATTGGGTCCAACCGTTGCCTTAATGCAGTACGAACAAAGCAGCGTCCAGGAAAGCCTCCTAATTAGTCTAGACTTTTTTATTCTTTCTTTCTTTCTTTTTTTAATTTTATTTTAATTATGACTGGTTAGATGCAGTGTTAAGATTATGTTTGATATTAAAATTTAACTTTAATTAAACTGTATTTGTTTATCTTAATTTTTATTTTTTAAAAAAATATTAATAAAATTTATAATTAATTTTAAAAAAATAATCAACTTAAATTTAATAATTTCATATCCATTAACTTATCATTAATATTTAGGTTTCGTTTGATTCGTTAATTTGAGTTAAAAATTTTAAGTTTCAACAGTAAATTTTTTTAAATTTACAGAAAATATAAAAAACTTTTTAAAAAAAATATACAAACTTTTTAAAAAAAAAGATTAAAAAAAAATTTAAGTTAGATGATTTAAATCATCCAACTAAACATGCCTTTAACGCGCCTCTTGAGAAACCGCACTATGTAATTTCTACGAAATTCCCACCTCAGAGTGTCGTACAATTGAAGAAAATAAACAAAAAGGGCATTAAAAAACCATCACATCCAACCATTGCTGTCATTTGCCACATATGCAATGACGTATGTATATTTTGTCTGTCTGTTTGTTTGTTTTTTTTTTATTTCCCCCTCTCCTTTTCAAGCATGCTTTTTCCCTTGTGACTTGTCTCCTTAATTAGATTATTTTTTCCTCATTTCTTTAGTTGAAACTTATATATACACACCCACAAACAGACTTGTTAATCACCCAAAAATATCTCATCAACATTTTTCACTCCTTTACTTCCAATGGATTTTTTCGCCACCCTGACGTTTCTCTTCCTTCTCTTGCTCTCTCTCTATTATCTCTACCCTTATTTTCACAAGAGCCCAAAGAATAA
>JAFMPE010106160.1:0-13007 GCA_024759925.1 Ficus religiosa | reverse complement strand
CCCCAAAAAAAAAAAAAAAAAAAAAAACAGCGACGACCTTCCCTCAGCAAGTGACCTTCTCCAGTCCCTCTACAACTCGGTCCCCCAACCTAGCGACCTTCTCCGATCCCTCTTCAACTCAGGCCCCTCGGCAATCATTTGTAAAAAAATTTCTTCAAAAAGGCAATTTAGCTCTACATCCCAATTTTGTAGTTTTGTTTTTCTTATTTTAATTTTTATTCTTTGGAAAATTACACTTTTTTCTCCTTGAACTTTAGACCTAGTTACAAAATACTCTCCGAACTTCAATTTATAATATTTTTTTCTGGTGAACTTTGGAACAGTTTCCAAAGTTTCCCTCTCAATTAATTTTTCAACAAAAAAAAAAAAAACAGTTAACACTCATTAGAAGCATAAGTTAGGGGTATTAAGCATAAAATTATGAAATGACACACATTGGTCGCACTTCTAACGCCCGTTGTTCTTAGTAAACATGAAATAACAAAGCTACCTATAAGAGATAAATATAAGAAAAAAAAATGACAATCAGCCCTAAATATTTACTTTTTGAACTTAATTGAAAGTGTTTAACACTTAATATCAAATGCATTTTTACATATGTTTTGAACCTGATAAATCCCAAGCTAGAAGCTTGTGATCCAAGAAACTAAAAAAAATAATTAAAAAAAAAAATGGATCCTGAGGTTTACAATGGTGCAATTTATGGAAGCAGTGACTTGTCTGAGAAATTCACAAAAGCGGGGTCGAACATATACCTTGGCCAAGTGACATCCGAAAACAATGCCATTCTTCATGTGGCTGCAAAGTTGGGGCAGAGTAAGCTAGCAGAAGATATGCTGTACTCAAATTCCTCGCTTCTTCACAAGACGAACATGAAGGGCAACACTGCCCTGCATATTGCAGCAAGGTTAGGACACTTGGAGATGATTCGTTTGTTACTAAACAAAGTGGACAGAAGCCTGGTTAGGATGACCAACTTGAAGGGCGACACGGCACTTCATGAAGCAGTTCGAAATGGTCATTACGAGGTTTCCATGTTGCTGATTGACGAAGACCGAGACTTGACATGTTTTGTCAATAATGTTGGAGACTCCCCTCTGTTCTTGGCTGGGGATAGAGGGTTTTACAAAGTTGCTCTTCATGTACTTGACGCTCCAAGGTGCTCTTATGGAGGAAGGAATGGCATGAACGCTTTGCATGCAGGCGTGATTCGCACACATAAAAGTTCGTAATAAGCACTCGTAACATGATTTTAACATTTCTGTCAACATTTTTTTTAAAGTTTATTTAACAATATTTATCTTGCAGGTAATCAGTTCAAGTCCACTAATAAACAAACTCTTCCGTTATTATGGAATAAACGCTCCTATATTTATCAATTCGTAAGTTCTCACTTCAAGTTTCTTCTCTCAAAGCATGGATTAGCAATCACCGGAGCAGGTAAATGAATATTCAGTCAAGACATAGTCCTCATTTTTTCATACATGATTGGCTCATTTAATATCATGTCAAGGGAGTTAAAAAAAGCAAATTCTTAACACTTATGCGCTCTTACTAACCAGATTTCGTGGGAAAAGCGTTGAAGAAATGTCCATCTTCAATGGTGGAAGCTGATGAATTAGGTTGGATACCGCTTCACCATGCAGCGCACTTGGGGAATGCCGAGGTCGTGGAACTATTTTTGGAGATCAATCATTCTTCCCTTGTGTACATAAAGGACAAACAAGGCATGTCTGCTCTTCACATTTCGGCCAAGGAAGGACATGTTGATGTTATGAAACAAATAATCACGAAATGCCCGGATACGTGTGAGTTGTTAGATGACAAAGACCGAACAGCTCTTCATGTCGCAGTAGAAAGTAGAAACCAAAATGCGGTGAAATTCGTCCTCCAGACACTGGCTTTTCAAGATCTTATCAATGAGCAAGACAGAGGGAAATACGCCTCTGCATATACCTGCACCTCAAGGCCATGCCAAGATTCTGGAAATGCTGGCAAGGGATCCAAGGATTGACAACGGGGCTCTCAATAAGGCAGGAATGACCACCGTTGACATAATTCGATCACGCAATCAGCTTTGGGAGCTTGAAATAGTAAAGCTAAGATGTTTTAAATTTCTAGTACTTAAAAAGTTTGTTGTCTTTGAAACAGCTTAAAACTCTGAGTATGGCAGCAATGGAGATAAAGGGAGCTCTACTCAGTTTGGAGCGGAAGGTGATAAGAGTGACTTCCGATGCACAGAAACAGAAAATCTATATGAAAGATGATGAGCAATTACGAGACACGGAGAGTAAATACAAGGGGAAAATGGTTGAAGTGAGTGATTACACCACAGCAACCAACTACTACAAAGAAGATGAATCAGAAATAAACTCTCTAGATCTTAAGAACATGGCAAGCCTTAGTTTATTGGTATCAACAATCATGGCAACAGTCACATTTGCGGCAGCCTTCTCAATGCCCAGTCGATACAATGAGAAAAAAGGCTCTCAAGATGTTTCTTCTTTTTGATTCTCTGGCTTTTGGTTGCTCGGCAGCTTCCATGTTTGTCCACTTTTTGGCTGCGGCTTGGCCTAGACGCCTGTGTTTCACGTACCCTGCATACTGTGTGACTGTCTTGACAGAGTTGTCGCTTGTGGGAATAGCGCTTGCTTTTGTGCATGGTTCGCTTGCAGTCTTCCCTGACAATTAGGGGCTTGCTAATTTGGCTACAAACAGTGTTCTCTTGTCCTTTTCCATCCCATTTTGTATTTTTGTCTGAAGATTGGCTACAATGCCTGTTACTTGTTCAAAGGCCACGGACTTTCCTCAAAAAAGGGGTGTTACAATAGAGGGTGAAGACATGAGAAAACTTTGCTAGTTGTAGTTTATGTTTTCAACCTTACCATTTTCAGTTTAATCCCTGAGAAACAACCTTTTTGTGGAACAAACATGTGCTTGTCTTCTTCGATTGGCAATTGTATACTTACAAACAATGGTCAAATTAAACTAAATCATGGGAATCCAGAAGTCAATCCTCCTCACCTTGGCTTCAAAAACATCCCAAAATTTGCTGACGGATATCATTGGTACGCGGCATCACAACACAACTCATATAAGATGAGTCTGACATTGGTCCCGGTGGCGGAGCCACATACTAACGAGTGGCTCTCAAATTTTCAAATTTTTATTTTTATTGCTACATTTTTCTCAAATTCGAGTTTTGCTCCCATTTTTCTCAAATTGTAGTTTTGCTCCCAGTTTAAAAGAAAAACTACAATATTGTGATCCCACTGAATAATTAAAATACATAACTCTATTCATATTCAATGAAAAAGCGAAAATTTTCCGACACCATCACTAATTGGGCTCATCTTATACCTGAAGAACTCACGTCATGTGAGTTGTAATGCTAGGCACGATTGATGCCTTTTATATTTCTCAGAAGAAAAGTCCTCTATCTATATACGTTAAATCGCAGTTGCCACGCCATTGTCTTGACGAACAGTCTACTTTTTGTTTTCTTGAAGAAGAAATAGAAAAAATGTCTACGTAAAATGCATCATCACGTTCGCACTCTACGCAATGTCTTGAATTCAAAAGGTCACCTATATTCTCTGAATTTCTTCTTTCTTACAAATCACAGCTGCTGAGATATGCTTGAGAAGACAACGTATGCTATGGGCCACAACACTTGTATATATTACAATGAACGAGAACAAGCAACATTTCTTAGTTGCAAAACCGTATGCCTGTTAATACGAACCTATGTGCTCTCTACCTTGTAACATAACTCAATTCATTTCTTTTTCAAAGTCTTGGTGGGAATATATACAGCTAATATACCCACAACAAAGATTATGTATACATTGTATAGACAACTTCAACGGCTGCTTTGGCTGATAATTTCGACATTTTGGAAGGCCTTTCTCTGAATCCTTTGCCAACCACAGTTTTTAGCAAAATGGGAGAGACCTATTTGATTTTTCCTACCACCTAGACTGAGAAAAAAAGCGTCTGGGAAGTGTAGTGGAAGGAACCAGAGTCATCTATAAGGTTACTTTAGGCACCGAGAAGTCGTGATTCTACCAGGTCCATCATTGAATTGTCATCCCAGAGAATAATTGCCCTTTTCTGGTATCGAGTCTGTCTCTCCCTCATTGCTTAGAGCTGTAGTTGGTAAAACAATTCAATTATAGACTAGTAGATATCAGAATCGTGACTTCTCCGTGCCTAAAGTAACCTTAAAGATGACTCGGGTTTCTCCCTCACATGCTTCGCAGATTCTTTTTGTCAAGTCCGTCTTTCATTGCTTTTGAAAACTAATAATTTGAAACTCCGATTTCGGTTAAAAACAGCCCAACAACTTGTTGATTTTTAAATTTTTTAGGCAGTGTAAGTGCATTGCTTTCTCTGAGGCTTTAGTTGGCGAATAAAATTGAAGGAGAGAAAACGAGGGAATATGATCCCAAACAAACATCACATCAACTTGGAAAAACCGCGAAAGTTGTCCCTTTAGATGGGAATCTTAGCCAAACTCTCATTTCTTCATATAATATTTGGCTTCAAAAAAAGGATCAAAAGAAGATTCTCCTCATGTTTTGGCTACTAAATAATATAATATTGTTTAAGCTCTTCCCTGTTCTTTCATGCACAATATTTAATCACCTCTCGAAGCCTCACAAAATCGCACTCGTCACCTTCGTACTTCATTAGCATACAGCAGAAGTCACGTCTTTCATTCTTTGCTCCTTACACATCAACATGGAAACCGGTGAGGATCGCTCTAGTTGTGGCTGTAATGAAATCTTCTGTTGTATATTTTCGAGTTCTCATAAGGATCGTCACTCGCGCCAGAAGGAAGACTGTCTGCCTGCATATTCTGCTTCAACTACTGAATTGAAACCAACCCATCTTTTGGAGCAGGAAAAACTCGAGAAAAATGCAGTTTACGGTGCTCCAAATGTTGGACAACACGTTCATCAACAAGGCAGCAGCAGATTGGGATCGGATGTCAACAAGACCTTCTCTGATTACATAAGCCGCACCAAGATAAAGATCCGAGCCATGTCAAATATTGGCAGTGATGGTGGAGAGATGGTGTACCCAACAGAAGCAGATGAGGTTTATGATTATTATGATGCAGAGAAGAAAGCGGACGCTAATGACATGTTTTCAGATTATATTAACCGCGCTAAGCTCAAGATCAGGAGGACATCAAGTCTTGGAAGCAAAAAGGCAATCTCTTTCAGAAAAAGCGACTGATTTGCTTCATGATCTCCCTTCAAAATGTCACTCCACAATGAGTTTATTCATGGTTTAAGCTTGTGTTTTTGGTTTCTGCAATCTCTTTGGACTATATTTAAACTATTTCTTGCGTGAAACAGTTTGGTTCCTTCTTTATGTAATTCCTTTTTTGATTTGTTTAGAAATTTAAGGCTATGTAATTATTATTCTTCGCGATATAATTTTAATGAAAGAATTCAATCAATAAATATGATAAGGTTGTCTTAATCCCTTTGCGTCATTTTAAAGAATATTACGGTCTGAATGGTTTCATTCATTGCCCTTTCTGGGGATCAGGACTACAACATGACGAGATATTGGAAATTAAAGAAAGCAATAGGGACGTGGAAAAGAATCCAGCAAAAGATTAAGATATAAGTATATACTGTGAGTGTATATATAGATATACGTATGTATATAACATAGCATATGGTAAAACATCTTAGCAGATACAGTTATGAAGCCTGAGACCTTATCATATACATACTTCTTAGGGCCTATTTGACAGAGCTTCCTAGAAAATGCTTTTGGTTTCACAGGTCCAAAACAGCGCCTACAAGTGTTTGGATGATCTATTAGAAAAGCTTCCAATCTCCAGAAGTGTTTTTTGTCAAACCAGTAGCAGTCGGTTCAACATAAGAAGATGAAGCAGCAGTTTGAGATCCCTTCTATCTTCATCTACTCTTCTCCATCGTCTTTCATTCCTCTCACCCGACTATGAACCAGGCTTTGCTGCACCAGCCAGCCCTTTCACTAGCACCACAAATGGCAGGGGAAGTTGCACCAATAGAAGAAGTCACGGGGGTAGCTAGACCAAGTCCATTACCAGATCGTCCAGCAGCAACCGGATCCACCAGCACCCCCAGGGCGCTTTTTTCTTTCCCTTTTAAACCAACTTACCGCGTATAGTTTAGTTGTCTGTTTATGCGAAGGTTGATTCTCCAGTTTCGGATGCCTCTGGCTGGGAAGAAGCCCTAATCTTCGAGTCAGGAGGTTAGATACCCACCATATGAAGTAGCTTGGCTTGTTAGCAACGTTTGGATAACTTGTTAGTCCTTTGATTGAGACCGAGCCCTCACTTGCCGAGCGAACCTCTTCTTATTCTTCTTCATTCGCAACCCCACCTTTAAGTAAAACCGACGATTCGACAACAAAAGGAGTTGTCGTCTGGCATCACCACTTGAAAAGCTTATGACAAAAGCTCTTCTAAGTAGACTTTAAAACTTGTAACAAAATTTAAATTAGACATTATAAACTTCATTTAATATTTTTAGTGCTTATTAGAATACTTAAAGATCATTTTGACCTCAAAAGCTCTTTAATTCCAAACACTTACTGAGAAGCCACAGCTTTTGCTTCTCTTCTTTTATTGGTTAGAAACAAAAGTAAAAACTCTGTCAAATGAGCCCTTAATCTCCTTATAGTTAAAAACTATATCCTACCGGTAAAGTATCTTTTCATACACAATTACAGAATTCTTCTATGTTTATGGAGAGAAGATTTCTACTTCTTACCTTAAGATATTTGCGGCCAAAACTCCAAATGAATATGATTCTATATGTAACATTTTTAAAGATTCCTTGTGGAACTATTAAATTTTTGGAGACAGATAACTAAGGAAGCATATTTCTTTTGTAACTCAGCTTGGAAAACAAGTAAACACGCAAATATATATTCGATTATTTTAAAAGCTTGTATAAACTAGTTAGTTTTAAGGTTCTCTTAGTAGAAAAAAGTCATTTAACACTTCAAAACCATGATTCTCTAGAAACTTTAATAAACAATTAACGAATTCACGTTTTCCCATTAAAGCGTGTTACCAATATGGTCTATTCCAAAACTGATTACAGAATGGTGGCTCATTTGTCAAAAGTGCCATTTTTTAGATGCTATTCTCATAATTTTGCTCAACTTTTAGTTTGCTTCTCTGAAATAAGATGTCATGTTGTGACGTTCATCTAAAATAAGGTCTAGAAAGAGAAAGGAAAAAAAAAAAAAAAAGGAGAGGAGGAATAAGATGCCAGACATTAAAAAGAGAGAGAGGGAGAGAGTTCTCTTTTGTTAGGAATCCTAGCCAAACTCTTTCTGTAAATTAAGCACAACTTGGTAGTTCTTTTCCATCCATTTTCAGATTTAAAAACCAACGACTCCTCCCCTTTCAAAGTTAACGCCTTTACACAAGTTTATCAGTCCTTTAATACCTGTTCTTTTCCGTTTTATTTCCGAAATCAATAACAAAATTGCTCTCTTATTTTCCCTTAAACATGTCCAGTGATAAAAGCGAGAATCTCTCAAACTCACCAAGTGCTTGTGAGAAAGTGTGCACTGCAATTTTCTGCTGCAGATGTTCGACAAAGAGCGATGCTTTGGACCACCAAGAAGAGCACGTGCCTGTGCTTACCACAACAAATAATTCGCAGCCAACTCATGATCACTCTGCGAAAGCTAGTGATGTCCAGGCCAAAAGTCGGAGATCTGATGTTGTGGAGCACAAGCTAGAGTTGCCATCAAAAGAAGGCGCCAAGAAGGGCAGCCATGGTCAAACTCATGCCGAAAATGAAGGCAAGAAATCAAGTTCGGCAAAGAATGAAATGTTTTCGGAATACATTAATCGTGCGAAGATGAAGATCAGAGCCATGTCAGGCCTTGGAACTGGAAACACCACCTCGGAAGCTGATGATGTTCATGATGCAAAGAAAGAGAACAGTGGTAGTAAAGATGTTTTCTCGGATTATATCAACCGGGCCAAAGTGAAGATCAGGAAAACAACAAGTTTCGGAAGCAGATAGAGTGGCACCCACGAACGAGAATAAACGACCGAGAAATAATAAACAGGGGAACCCTAGAGTTCTGGCTGAAGGTCTTTCAAGATAGTGCTTTCGTTACGCTGTTGCGGTATTAAGGAATAATGGTGGTTTTCACGGGACGTGTCTTGCGTCTCTAGTATTTTATAAATTTTAAGATTACAGTTTATGTAAACAATTTGGTTCCTTCTGTAACGTTCATATAAGTTATTGTTTCAATTTGTTAAACAACTGAGAAATTCTGTATTGTACTTGCAATTATGCTTCATAAGAGACATCCCTCGGTGTGTGTGTGTGTTTTTTTTTTAGCTGTTTCTGTTCATTTTTGTTCCGCTTTCAAGGATTGTTGTCTGAACCCAAGCATTTGTTTCTTTATCTACCATGAAAATACAAACAAGAAATAATCCTAATCCATAAATTATATAATGAAGCACTCCTAAACATCCCAACCTAAATTGTATTGGAATGCGAGATAAAGATAGGACCCACTGATCTTATATCGCATCTAACCCATGAGGATGTATAAAAGGATTTCTGAAAAATGATTACGGTAGATGTCAAATTCGAATCCAGCAAACCCGAAAATGTCGTAAGTAGCTGTAGTTTTTAAAAACTAAGCAAAAGACACCAGGAAAACCAATTCCCAAAAGTTGAATACTAAAACTTTCTTAACATTGGATTATTGGCGTGGACGTTCCTTTATGATAGCACATAATGAGCTTACTTCACATAACTGTCTAACAAATGCATAATTTACTTAAAAATCTGACTACTAAAAGCTACGAAAATAAATAATCACAAAGCAATTCTTTTGCACAGAGGACATCGAGACTAATAGCAGCAAAATAATTCTCAAAAGAGACAAGTTTATATGGGTGCCGCACATGTTGTTCTAAAGTGGCCGGTCTGATTGCAGCGACTACAATGCACCACTCGCTTCACACGCCCACGATCTTCAGCCCGAACCCGTTTCTTTCTCGGCCGTCCTGGCGGCCGGAGTGACTTAGGAGGGTTTATTATAATCTCTACAGCTTTGTTGGCGTTGGGGTCTCCTTCAGATAACTCCTTCCAGAGAGATTTATCTGGAATGGGATGGATTGTCTGTGAGTATGTCTTCCGATAAGTAGCCACTGTAAAACAGCTCTCCGTGAATCGGTGGACATTTTGCCTACAAGAGAGAAGCGCCGCTACAGCATGTGCACAGGGCAAACCATAAAGCTGCCATCCCCGACAAAGGCAGCAGCGGTTCCGAATGTCGACAATGTTTGTTCCTTCATGAGATATAACTTCAAATTCAGCTTCATTAGCACGAAGCACCTGATATGTACGTGCGCGCTCCAGGGCCTCAGCGACACGCCTCTCTGCGGTAGGCACAAGTATTGATGTCCATTGCATACTGGTTTCTCGGCGTTCATTAAACCATGTCATTAACTGCCTTCTAATGCATTCCATCATCTGAATTATCGGCAGGCCAGAGGCCTCCAAAATCCAGGTATTCAAGGACTCAACTATATTTGCTGTCAAATGCCCGAATCTTGTGCCTTCAAAATAAGCAGTAGCCCACAAGCGAGGTGGAATTCGTCTGATCCAATATGCAGCATCTTGTGATATCTCTTCAATCTCTAAAATTTTTGCTTCAAATTCAATGACCGTGAGAGCATGAGCAGCTTCCCATAGAAGGTTTACAAGAATCGTATTATTGAACTCCTTGCGAAAGCTGTCACTCAGGTGACGCATGCAAAATCCATGAAAAGCAGTTGGAAAATTTGCTTCCACCCCATCTACAATGCACTTCATCCTGTCTGACAAAATTGTAAGCCTGGGCATGTTTTCTGTATTGATCTCAAGCAGATTGCGTAGTTCGGACAGAAACCACATCCAATTATCATCGTTTTCCTCATCAACAACACCGAATGCTAAAGGAAACAGAGCACCATCACCATCGAAACCAGTAGCAAGAAGCAACGTACCCAGATATTTACTCTTCAAATATGTCCTGTCAAGGCCCAGGAGTGGCCGGCAAGCATTTAGAAAACCATAAATGGATGCCTGAAAAGATATAAATAGACGCTGGAAGCAGTTGTCAGTTGGATTTCCATAAACAGATGCAATACTCCCTGGGTTTGTCCTTTTCACCTGCTCACAATATTGAGGAAGCAAGCGGTACCCTTCTTCAAAGGATCCTCGCATGGCAGCCATGATGCGCTCCTTGCCTCGCCAGGCTTGCTTATATGATAAAGTAATGCCATGAACCCGGTGAATCTCCTCCAGTATCTCCTTTGGCTTGTAATTAGGATTCTCCTTGAGCCGTTGCTCCACTGAGGTTGCAACCCACTGAACTGAGGCTTGCTGATGGCCGAGATGAGCAATGCCTCCGCACGTATGAGACTCATGGATGGTCCGGATCGTGAAAGTTGGAACTCCTGGGAGTTTTGCAGCATGAATACGCCATGGACATCCTTCACTGGCACACTTGGCAGTAAAACGAGTCTTGTCAGATTTTATGGTTTGCATTTCAAAGTGCAACGCAATTGCTGTATCCCTCAAAGCCCTACGGCAGCTCTTGACGTCTGGGAATTCTTGCCCAACCGAGAGCTCATAAGTAGGACTTGCAACAGCACGGGTCTGAAGTACAGCTGTTGTGGGAGTAACTACAAGCTGGGAGTCCTCGATCGTCATATCTGCAGATTCCATTCCCAATTCCTGACTTTGTACCACAGCTAGTTCCAGATTTTCATCGAGTTCTTGGCTCTCTGACACAGCCAACTCATTATTATCATCAGATAAAGCCAATTCATGATTCTGAGCACTAAGAGGCAATTCATGGCCCTCTTGATCAGGCTTCTGATCCCTTGCTAACTCATTCTCATGCCCAAAATTTTGACCATCGTTCCCTTCCTGGTCATGATTCTGTCCCAAGTCCAAATCATGGTCATGGGCATGCCCTAAACCCAATTCATGTTCATGGGCTTGACTCATATCCAAGTGATGCTCATGGGCTTGTCCCAATTCCAATGGATGATTCTGACCCATACCAATATTGTGATTATGGCTCATCACCATCTGCTGATTCTGCCCAAGTGCTATATTGTGGCTTTGGCCAAGTATCAACTCATGGTTAGCCATATATCGGTCTCAATATACCAAAATTCAGCAACAACAACAAAAAACCAGTTCCACTGCCCCTAAAAGAAACTACCAATCTTTAGCCTGCTCGTCCAACTGTATCAAAGCATGCCTGGTAATCAAGAAAAAACAGTCAAGTTAAGAATCACATTGTGCCTTTGGGAAACAAAATACACTAATCTGGATAACCACAAGCTAGCGCGATGATTTCTATCTCTAAAAAAAAAGCTTCATCAAGCACCACCACCACTAGGCACAAACACCGCAAAATGAAAACGAAACAAAACAGACCTCCTAGGACAGAAAGGTGACCAATAACCAGGAACTCACATAATAAAAGTAAATAAACCACTTTCCTCTGCTTTCTCACTCTTATCACATTTTGAAATTGCAAATCTACAAGTCCATTAGTGAAACGAAAGTGGGTCTATATTTCCTACCGATATATTGCAGCAACTCTAACAACAATATCCGTTAAAGAATATAAATTTTTACAAAAACATAATCACCATGCCCCTCTACTAAGAACAGTAAGAAATTACTGAAAATTTAAAAGAAACATCTAACCATGGAGATCCAACAAAACATCAACCACACTTAACGGAGCTAGATATAAACGATCAACTTTCCTCGAGTAACTTTCACTTTCTCTAGAAACAAACAACAACATAAACAAAATCAAGCAGCAGGTTCCCGTATAAACAAATTGGTGGCCATGTCATTCAAAAGGAAAAATATTAACTTTCTTCGAAAATCCTCTAAAATTCAAAATTGAACCAAACAACCAAAACAAACTCGATACTAAAATCAGGTCAAAGACACCCCCAAATCGAAATCTTGAAACTATGTTTCGCAGAATAAATAAATGAAGAAACCAAAAATTAACACCCAATAACCAAAAAAAAAAAAAGAGCAAAAGCCTTGGTAATTTTCCGAAACCCTACCTTGAAACACGAGGGAGTGAAAGAGTGAGTGACAGGCCAGAAAAACATCCAAAAGCGTAATAGAGACGTGAAAGCAAAAACTTTATTGATGGAGAAGCTCCGGGAAGTCGGATCGAGGGAGAGGACGGCGGAGAAGGGGGCGGAATCGCGGCGGAGGGAGGGAAAAGGGGAGGGAAGGAAAACGAGAATTTGAAAAGAGGAGGAAGGGAGGGAAAAGGGCGGGTAAAAAGAGGGAGCAGGAGAAAATCGGAAAGAAAAGAGGGGAAGGGCAAAAGGAGTGGGAAGAGAAGTGGAGGAAGATTGGGAGGAAGGGGAATTACAGGGGCAGAAGAGGGAAAGAGAAGTGAGGGTTGAGAAGGGAAATACAGGTTTGCGAGCTCTCTGAGAAGAAGGGGTATTTAGGTCAAACTTTTTCCGACTTTCTTTTCGGAATTACTGTTTTGCCCAATTGCCTTTCCTCTTTTCTCCCCCACCTTTTTTTAATTTTATTTATTTACTAGATTACCAGATTAACCAAAAAATTTACACTGTTTATTTATCCATTAGTTAAAAGTTTTTTTAGCCAGTTATGTGTTTTCACGTTCATTTTGCTGATTCAGATTTGATTTCTAACTTTATTCTAAATTAAAATGTCTGATTAATTAAAGGTAAATAACTAAAAACAATCTGATATTTATTAGAAGATTTCTATCATAGAAATTGTTATTTTTCTCAATTGGTATAAATTGTAATTATAGTCGTTGGATTAAATTTTTGGTGATCACATTTGAATCACGCATTCTAAATTTTTCTTTCAATACTCACAAATTAGCTCATTAAAAAATTAATATATTTATAAAAGTGTAGCTTTTTTTTATGAATTTAAACT
>JAFMPE010106135.1:2376-15387 GCA_024759925.1 Ficus religiosa | reverse complement strand
AGATCCATTTATAATATCGAAATTAAATATATGAGGTATGTAAATGCACATTTACATATTTTTAAGATATGATAAACAACAAATGGCATTTCCAAATGCACCATAAATGTTTTCGGTCCCTACAAGCGGCGCTGGTAGTTGGATGTCTTCTTCAAATTAGGACTGTTCGAGTTGAAAAAAGGGTTGTAATATAACTCACCGGCCGTTTGATATATGATTGCGTCTAAACAATAAGCGAGAATATTCTAGATTGTTTTGTACATATTATACGTCAGCCTCGCATTAAATGTTAGCGTCAAAGATATATAGATACTACTATATATATATCTACGAAATATCCACGCAGGAAGAGGATTTAATTAACGTTTGTTGATTACATCTGATTAATTATATTTACTAATAAAAATATAAAATGTAAATTAATATTTAAAAAGTTGAGATAAAAATTGATGTTGGTAATATAATTCATCGTAATAACCACAAGTGGAATAAAGAAGATCATAGCTTACCAAGGCAAGACACTCATGAAAACTCCTCCCTCAGTCTATCTCTATCAACAAAAACTATACGTAAATTAATTGTTTGACCAATATTCTGCCAAAAGAAAAAAGAAAGTTAGGTTAGTAGACAATTTTTGAATACCTCTACTAAAATATAATCGATTATTTTTAATTAAAAAAAAATGACCCGTAATTGATAAAAAAAATACATATTGATATTAGTTAATTATAATTACTCTCTCAATCATTTTTCAATCTTTTTTTTTTTTTCTAACTTAACAAGATTCTATACATTTATCTAAAAAAGTACTTAAAAAAAAAAAAAAACCTAGTTACCCACGTATTCTTATTAAATACCAAACACTTGAAAGGTTAGTAGCCTAGATCGATCAACATCCGGGTGGTTGTGCTTGTGCTTGTGATTGTGAATGGAGTGCGCTCTCGAGATTGAAAGGCTAGTAGCCTAATAATACTGCTACATTTTTATGGAAATTGTGGGACTATCTAAAATAAATTGCTTCCATTGGACAACATCAGAGAAGACAACTTAAAAGAATGCCACAGCTCTGGTGGACCTTTCTCCCGTGTTTAAACTTTTCCGTGCATTAACGTGACGGTTTCTACTTTCTGTTAATTTAGATTAATTTTTTAACAGTTTAATAAGAATGTAATGTGATGTTAAATTGTTAGTGCTTTTGTTTGCAGTAAGTTAATTAGTTTGTTAATTTATTATTATACAAAGAGACAAAATCATTGATCTGGAAGAAAAATATCCATAAACTTTGTGTCTGACGGAAAAAGAGTTTCAAAAATGAAAAAGAAAATGAATCCAACTTTAGTTTGGATTCGTTGACCTTCAATGAAATGATTGTTTTTATATTATTTTATATTATTTTTTGTTTGGTTTGCCACTGAGATTGAATTTTTATTTTTATTACTTTTGATTTTCACCCTCTATTTATTCATATTTTTAGCTACATATAGACTAAGACTTATTAGGATATATGAAAGATAATTTATTCTCAATTAATTGTTCCTTCTTTAAGTTCTTTCTTTCATTGAAGTTCTTTACCGTTTAATATCATTTCTAAGCCATTAATGATGAACTTTTTCTCTAATTGACTTGATCAGTTGAAAAGCTGGTGCGTTGATTCGACTTATGTGTTATTTAATCCATGTTCTCTTTTTGTCATTCTAATAATATCATAATACATTCATTATAATTGTTATTTCAATAAAAATACCATATCTAATCAACTAAAGTTTAGATAAATTAAACAAGAGACATGATAAATATTGGAAGGGTACAGAATATCCATCTCAAAAATTCAAAGTTTAAAAGTAACTTTCTTATTTTTAGTCGAAATGAGATGATTTTTTTTAATTATATAAAATGACGAGAAATATAAAACAAGTTCCATGTTACTATTTTTTTGAACATATACAAATTTTTACACTTTTTTACTTTAATAAACAGTTTATTTTGAAACCAAATGTATAATTCTAAATACACAATTTGTTTCCGCTTAAAACATTTTCAAAACTGCAACTCAAAGGGACATACTAATAAATGGGTCATACTATAATAGGACTATTATTTATGAATGTTTATGGTAGGTGTTAACACACCCAACGACCGATTAATAAATGGCGTGGGGCTGTAGTTGAGTGGGTGTTCATGTGTCGATGAATAATGACGTACACCACAAATAATGAGCCATTTTTAATTATTTTCTAACTAAGCTATAAATTACGCCGTTCACCGTCACGGCAAGTGCGTACACCAATAAGCCTTTAGACATAATTTAGTTTTTTTTAATAATTATTTTTGTAGGGCAAACAAACAACAACTTTGGATAGTAGAAGTGATTTAAATTGCTCATTTAATCAAAGTTAAAACAATTTTATATATTTGAAGTGATTTGAATTGCTCATTTAGTTCATAAACTTTTAACTTCGTGCAACGTTGGTTCTTGTACTTTTTCATTACTGGAATGTCATTAAACTTTTAAAATGTTGTTATAATAGCCTTTTTCATTAATTTTTGGACGGAAACTGGAAGTGGCTAAAAAGTGGTGCTCATTTCGGATTTCGTCTGAAAATTAATGGAAATAACTACTGTAGCAACGCTTTTAATAGTTCATGGTTATTCCAGTTACGAAAAAAGAACAGGAAATACCCATAAACTATTAAAATGCCGTTACAATAGTCATTTTTGTTACCTTTTAAAAGGAATCTATTAGTAATGTGGTTAAAAAGTGATGATAACTAATGAATTCTGTCAAAAAATTAATGTAAATGAGTATTGTAGTAACATTTTAATAGTTTAGGGGCATTCCAGCTATGAAAAAAAAGTTTAGGAACCAAAATTACACAAAATTAAAAGTTAAGGAATCAATCTAGTAATTTATAAAAATTAGTATAAGGACACATCTACAGTACCAAATTATATTGATGTTAAAATATGAAGCACTTATGAGGATGGAAATTCCTACTTAATATATTTAAGGCGCGTTTACTAAACCGTAAAGGAATTTATGAAACATGTAACGAGATTGGAAAGTAAAATAATGGAATAGGAAAGAGGATCATTGATTTTCTTTTTAGTATTTACTTACCTATTGGATGGTGTAAAGGAAAACAATCTAATCCCTTTGTAGTGTTTACAAACCTTAACAATGTTATTCTTATTAATGTAATTACTAAAATATCTTTCTACATAATAAGAAAAATATTAGCACATAAAAACTTATTAAACGTATATAAGTAAATCTGATATGTATTTCTTTTGACAATTAATCATTACCAGAGGGATGTAATGATTGATATTTCCCATCTTTATTTCTTATATTTTGTAGGGCTTACTAAAATCTCATTCCCCATTTTATAACTAAACACATAATTAAATAAAAAAAATGATTATTCACTTTCTCTTTTCATTTGATGCAAAATAAACATACCTTATGATCATAAATGCCAAAAAGAAAAAAAAATATATATATATATATTACGATTTGCAATAATAATTTGCATGTGGGCGTTGACACACACAATTTTGTCACGATCTCGCAATTCTAATGAATGAACTTTCAGTACGGACTAAACACTGATATTGAACATGTTACGTTATTAGTGCATGAACTTTCAGTACGGACTAAAATGAAAATTACTCAATTAACCACTCTTTTTTATCATTCGTTCATCAACATGATCCAGACCACCATTGTAACACAACATGTGTCTTTTTTATTTTTCAGATTTTGTAAGTCAATTTTATATTTATGTTTTGTCTTTTTACCCCTAACCTTCTATCTTAATATCTTTTTCTCTCTCTCTCTCAAATCCTTGTCTCTCCACTGTTCTCCCCCCCCCCCCCAACCCGGGTCTCTCTCTCTTCGATTTCTCTCTCCCACACTCGTCGCCGTCTCCGATTCTTCGCCGAGATCTTGCCGGAGATCGTGAGTGGCGCCGGAGGAGGATCTCTGCGCGTTCGGCAACTGATCCGGTCTCCTTTCTCCGCAGATCCGGACGATAACTCGCGGCTTAGTTCTCGTTCCGCTCGCGCAAGTGGGCCGAAAATACCCTTTCCCTCGTTGGAGATATTCTGGGTATATTTCATTCGTTAATTCGTCGTATGCGAGCTTTGGCATCTCTTTAACATATTTTTTATTCAATAATTTTTTGATTTTTTAGTTTTACTTTCCATCGTATCTGTTCATCCCCCTCCCCCCCCCCCCCCCCCCCTCTCTTTTTTGGCATTTTCCAATGTAGAAGAATGTGCACATACAAATTAACATATATGCAACAAAAAATACGACACATACAGTACAAATTAACGTATTATATACTACAAACAAATACAAACAACACAGAGAAAATGAAATTAACTTGGTCCATCAATTTCCCAAAAAGAAGAAACCATTTGCTGGAATTCAGCATCCCAAAACTCCCACTCATCATCATGGCCATCATAACCACCTCCTTCCTGGCCAATTGAATCAAGCCACGTGTCATCGAGATTCCACGTCTCATCACTTATCAGATCAGCATGTGATCCGCATATATGGCCTTCACCGCTACTACTTTTGCAATCATCCTCAAGGCATGCCATTTCTCTCTCAAGCCATTCGTCGAAACAGTGCCAGCTCATCCGAACAAGAAGCATCAACATTCCCACTACTAATTACCGGATCCTCCAAGGCCCCACCTTGATTAAGCACATTACGTAATCGCATGATTTCAGTATCCAACCATTCATCCGGATTCACCATCACCAGCTGATCATCATCATGATCATTTTGATCTTTGTTAATTTCGGATTGATCAGAAACGGCTATAATATCCTTAGCCACACGATCTTCAATAACATCATCAGGGACCGATAATTCTCTGTTTAGCCATTCTTCAATGACATCATCAAGGACCGGCAGATCTTTTTCTTTGTCATCAGTACTAGAACTAAAGTTGTTAGGTGTAATAGTAGTAGTACTAGATTTCTCAACAGCCACGTTGTTAAGTGAATCATTTTTAGGCAACGGAAGAGGAGGCCGTTTTGTGGTTGGATATGTGATCATGGTCTTGTTCTTCTTCATGGCTGCTCGGCTTGTTCGACCTCGGCGACCCGATCTACGAGTACTATTGTTACTTGCTACCTTCGTCGTGGTGGTGGTGGTGGTGGTCAAGAGGGACTCCTTTCCCAGGTGGGTGAAGCAGCAAATTTTTCGTCTCAAATGAGAGTTCCAATAATTCTTTATTTCATTGTCTGTTCGCCCCGGTAGGTTCTTGGCCATGATTGACCACCTACGTGTACACAACGTTTGTAGAATGACGATCAAATTTCATTTTTACTCTTTAAACTTTGATGTTCTTTTAACTTTGCTATCTGAACTTTAAAAACTAATAAAAATGCTCTATAAACTATGAAATATTATCATGATTGCTCATTCCGTTGGTTGAATGGATGGAATTAACCCCTAAACTTTAATATTGTAATTTTAAATATTTAAGGTTATTTTTTTAATTATAAAGATTTTAATTTACATTAACTTTTAATATAGTAGTCCAAAGTATGAATTGAAATAATAAATATTTTGCTAATGGTTTACAATTCGAGAGACAAAAACTTAAATTTTAAGGCATATAAACATCAGTTCTCAAAGTTTTGGGGGATAAAATTACAATAATATTAAAGTTCATGGTAAAATCCATCCATTTAACTGATGTAAGGAGTAAATATTATTATGTTTCAAAATTTAGGGAGTATTTCTATTAATTTTTAAAATTCAAAAATAAAATAAAATAAGTACCAAAATTCAGGAACAAAAATAAAATTTGTCTGAATTAAAAAGTGTCATTTTCATTGAAAAAAAAAAGTGGGTAGCATTTATATATGTAATATATCTATAAAAGAAAAAATGTAACGTATAAAATATAAAATGTGTAACCGACGTTACATTTTTTCTTTTAAAATAGAAAATAAAGGAAAAGAAAAGGTTAGTAATATAATGAGAATGTCTTTATAAGGTATCTGAAAAATGCTAGTAGATATTTAGATTAAAACAAATAAAGTGTAAAAGTTTATTGGAATTTGATGAAATTATTAAACAATTTAGAACCACACATTATTGGTAGGTTATTTTTCAATACTCTACCGCCAAAATTTCTAATGTAAACTTGTACAAAAGAAAAAACATTCTAAAAGAAAAAACGCTAAAAACACGTGAACATGATTTATCTACACTACAATTAATTATGTACCATAATTGGCGTCATAAAAAGGATAATGTTGTATAATACACTAAGGTTTTCTTTCCTTTTCTTATTACGTGATGTAATTTTAATTTTAACTACATTTCAGCATGCTTCAAGATAATTGATAGTACATAACTAGTTGTGAAATTATCATTTACATTTATATATATTTCGTACATAATCTTAAACTCATATCTAACATCCTTGTGAAATAATACTTGTAATTTTTTTAAAAAAAAGTTTATATAACTTCCAGTTGATTATAATGCAACTTTGTACGTAACTACACACATATGTAACTTTACGTGTTAGTATTACACGTAAGGATATAGCATTTTCATGCACAAAAAGTATCACACGTCAATGATATGAGTATTACACATCTATAACTTAATGTTATATATAATTTATGTACATGCATCCACGAAAATTTTGAATTTAACAAATTAGTCCATCAGATTTTTATTTTTATTTTTATTTTTTTTACAATCAACTCCTTTACAGAATTAGAAGTTAAACGTGAATCTAGACTTTTTAAAAAAATAATATTGGAATTAAAAAAAAAAAGACAAACAATGAGCTTTTTGAACTATAACGTGCAAGTCACGGATTTAGAAAAATGCAAAAATAAAATAAGAAAGATTCAACCTAAAATTGAACGAAGAAATAAATAAATTATAACATCCTATGGTACTCTTTCAAAACATAATCAATTGCTCAAATTCGAAGCAACTGTTCCCTTTAGATGATGCCCACATGGTGCTACACCTTGTCTGTACACGCCAATAGAAGCACTGTGGTTCCTCTGTGTACTATTGAAGAGAGCGTGTACAATTATTTATGATCCTTCTATCATTATTGTTAACGCATCACTGAGGCTCCATAATGATTTTAATTTGATTATTATAAAAAAAAAAGTCTAAAATTTAACGAACATAAGCAAAAGAGACTGATAGTGACCTAAGTTTAGGAGGTTGTTTGTTAAGGAAAAAAAAAAAAATTAGAGACTAAATTGTCATGTCCATACAAAGTAACTTATAAATTGACTTCAATTGTTAAATGATCGGCACTTACCAGAAAAAAGCGACTTGCATCCTCTGTAAAAAAAAAAAAAAAAATGATATCCCAAATTCTGTCCACCCAATAACACAGGCCATCTCAATGAATAATTTTAAATGATTTTAACGGAGGTTGAAACTAAACGTCCGTCTACTTTTTGAATTCATTTTTCTTCCTTTGAAAGTTTATTGCAGATTTTAACTCATTTAGTGGCTTCGAAATTTGGTTAAGTATTGGACACTTGACAAGGCTGGATGGGCGCTAGTAATGACCTTAGTGGCTGGGGGTGTCAGTCACATAGTGTAGACTATAAATATGTGTATAGGGCTGAGACATAGGGCACTACGATCACCATCAGCAATCGAGTGTGAGAGTGCATGGTCCAGTCGATTGAGTGTATTCCTTTGATTATATTGAGATAATAAAAGTTCGGAGTGTTGTCCGGTATTTTTTGGTGTGCTTATTTACTTGTGTTGCCTTAGTCTTCGTTCATAGTTATTTACTTAGGTTTCACCTAGAGTTGGCTGAGTAGCGTGCGGAACTTTGCCACCATCACGGGCGAAAATTTGGGTGAAAAATTAATCCCGTGATGGTTACATTGGTAGAGCCTATTTTTTAGACTGTCCAATATTGAATCCAATGGTAGGGATGTAGCAGTTGCACAAAAGCTCACTGCACATGACCATAACATATTATCAACAAATTATAGAAATGCCCTTGAAGTATTTATCACCATGGATGTGAAGCCCAGGTCGCCGTCCCGTCGCCGGTGCAGTCCCGTTGCCGTCACCATCGCTGTCACCTTGCGTCTGGTCTCTATCGCCGGTGCTGTCTCGTCGCTATCGCCGGCCACTCTCTTAAGACAACCAGTCGCGATGGCGAGAGACTAGAAGCCAAGAGCTCTCGCGATGGCGAGAAAAGCCGGATCGGGCGATTGCGGTTCCGAAGGCCATTGGCGGTGTTTCCGGTGACTTTCCCACCCTCCAATCCCGGATATCATTCTCTCCGTCGCCTTCGAAGACGTCGTCGTTTCAGCTCCAGTTGTTGCTGCTTCCAACGGGAGAAGCTCCAATAATGGCGACAAGGAAGATAGGCCGGTGAATCTTCTTTCGGAAGTGGAAACCAAGAAACCCTTTAATGGCTTCACTACTAATTTGGTCGAGAAAAGCAAAAATAAAGGACATCCTCAGATTATTCAACAAGCATTATCTTCATTTTATACAGGTTAATCATCAACTCAATCATGGGTCTTTTGGAACACAAACCCATATTCTTCAATCTTCTAGAACTTTTTTTTTTTTTTTTTTTTGAAATTTCTTCTAGACCCATGTGGGTATAGCTTTGCTTTCGATTTTGGGCACCGGGAAGAAGAGAAGATTTTCACAGCTTTTGCTGTTTTTTTTTTTTTTGGGGCAAATGTTTAGAAAAAAATATGATTGTATGTGCTCAAGTATATACTACGATCTGATAGATCTTACTCCACAATCATCCACTTCAGTACACTACGGTAATATCTCTAAAAAGGGATTTAGCATAGCCGTGTCCAAAAAAAAAAAAAAGAAAAAAAAATCCAACTTTAATTTTTGTATTTTCTAAACATTAAAATAATTTCAACAATTTCAATTATAACTTAAAAATTCAAATTTTAAGCGTGTATAACTTTACATATATAAATATAAATGAAATGATTTTTTTCACAAAAAATTTCATACAAAATAAGATCTACAATAATATAAATTTTTATATTTTTTAATTTCAATAAGTCAAATACACAAAATCACACTCGTACTCCAACTTAAATAAAAAATTTTCAATTCCAACCTACCAGTGTTTTTGGCCCCTTTAAGCAGCACTGGTGGTTGGATGTCTTCTTCGAATTAGGAGAGGTGGAGTTGAAAAAGGGATTTTATTTTATTATATTTTTTTTCCCTAGAGGGTTGTAATATCACCACCAGCCGTTTGATATAATTGCATCCAAATAATAAAGCGAGAGTCCTGTAGATTAATTTGGACATATACGTCAGACTTGCATTAAATATTTGCGTTAAAGATAGGCACTGTCATTTCTCTATCAAAGATGCATGGAAGAGGATTATCATTATTATTATTATTTGACAGGAAAGGGCAAATTAATTAACGTTAATTAATACGTCTAATATTTGTAAAAATGAAAAAAATTACGTCTAATATATATATTTTTTTGAAAAAGAGTAAAGAATAACCTTTTTTTTTTTTTTAAAACAACTATATGTAATTGAGTTGTTTGACCAATACTCTAGTAGAAGAAAAAAACTAGATTGATAAACCTTTTTTTTTCAAATGAAAATTTTCATTCCATTTAGAATAGAAATTATAAATATATAAGATTGATCTTGGGTTATAGAGATAAAACTCTAAATGAAAACTGGTATAGTTGGTACATTATGATGATGCATAAAGGGAATAACGGATGTTTGAGACTCGAAAATTTTATAGTATGTCGACATATCACCATTGAGCATGCAAAAGACTCTTTTCAACAATTCCTTTACAATCAATAGAAACTCCATATTGATTAAGATGATACTAACTGTAGCACTGAGGCTACCAATAAATCCGTTTAAATTCATTTCTTATATAACTAAAACACCACATAAACTTAAATCTGACGTGTAACCAACCAATTTGGAAGGTGGAGAAACCATCACCGTCATTACAAACCATAGCGTACCAAAGTATTAAACCTTTTAGGCATAGACAAAGACATCATTATTTAAATTAAAATTTTACAATAAACTAGGAAAATCTCACCATCACATATACAATCATTGGTAACAACTTGGTCACTACACTCACTAAGACCAAACCAAATAAAGACATTGAGAAGAAATTTGCCACTGAAAAACCAAGAACCCAATAAGTCCCCGTCTTCTACACGTCTTATCCATCCCAAAACGACTTTATATAGCCACGCTGAAACTCAAATCTTTTCTATGGTGATGAGATTTCCTCCACATAAGAAGGAATTTGAAGGCCAGACCGGAGGTGCCACCAAACTCCGGCCCCAAAAAAGGAGAGGCAAGATTGCAAAACTAGAGGGTAGAGATAAAAATTTAGAGAGAGAAAGAGAAATCGACTGCCCAATTGATAAACTATTACTTAAATGTTTATTTAAATAATAATCAAAATTTTTTTATCTAAAAAACAACCGATAATCATTAAAATGCTGATTTACTAATAAAAATATATTAATATAATTAATTAATGATTGATTACGATTAATTATTTATTAATATATTAATTAATTATAATTGAATAAAATTTCGAACATTTGGCAGTTACCCACGTATCCTTATTATATACCAAAAACTTGAAAGGCTAGTAGCCTAGTTTGACCAACACCCTTTTTTTTTTTTTTTTTTTTTTAATGCTTAAAGAAACACCCGGGTGGTTGTGCCTGTGAATAGTGTGCGCTCTCTCAAGATGGAAAAATGTTGGTAGACCCCTACTTGTGCTACTTCTCCTTTGACGGACAACGTGGGACTTCTCTAAAATAATTTGGAAGTCCCTTTGACAAACTAATAAATTAATTGCTTCAGAAAACTTCAAGAGAAAAGTGGTCCACCAGAAAGCGCATCCTTGCTGTCAAATGTAGCCAATTTATCTGATATGTCCAGAATTACAAATCATGATCGGATCATCCCTCAGATTTGGTGGACTTTTCTCCCACGTTTTAACTTTTCCATGCATTGACACATATATGGGAGTTTCCATTCTATCACCTGTTCAGTTAAAATTAATTTTTCAAACTATTTATTTACATAATCGGAGTAATTCTATATAACCTGTTTTAAATTTTTAACATAAATATTTACAAGTTAGGTTATTAAAAAAATTAAATCAACAATTCAGTATAAACTTAGTGCATGGTAGGAAGTATACTTTTGTTCTATCCGTAGTTATTGTTGTTTTAACTAGTTGATGAACTTTTAAATGATGTGATATATTAGTTTCTATGTTAAAAACATGTAACACGTGATACATAATTGTTCCTAATCATAAATCAAGAAGTTACGAATTCATGATATATTAAAGAGTTTTCTCACCAAAAAAGATCTTGTAATTGTTAAAAATAATACACTAATGAATGAAAAATCAAAATAATTTTAGTTAAGAAAATGTGCCAAATATTACCAAAAAGAAATTAGAAATCTAACTCAAAACTTAATTATAAAAATAAAAGAACACTTAGCCAATATGAATATGGTTGAAGCGTGAAGATCGCTATCTTTAAGACCAATTTCACCCCCTCAGGATTATGTATCTGGTGCAACAGGGTGGTGGTGGCTGTTGGCTTCCAAAATACGACAACAGATGAAAATAAGAGTATTTTAAAGTATTTTAATTTCAAATGAGAGTCGTAGACCTTTACCGAAAAGTTATAATTCTAATTAGCCGCATTTCCACGTACAAGATTTTTTTTTTTTTTTTTTACCGAAAAGACAGAAGAGTACTTATTAATAGTTTAGTTAGTTTAGTTTAGTTTTTTTTTTTTTAGTTTTTTAGTTTTTGTTTTTGAAGGTGAACTTTTTAAGGAAACAAGAACCAGCATCAAGGGAGGATCAAGAGACAAACAAAGGCAAAGAAACAAGGATAATAACAAGAAGATTACTAAGGAGATACTTACTTAATAAGTCAATATATTTAAGAAGAAAATTAGTTGTAGCTATTACCCAAGAATTTCGTTACCATTTAACTCACACATACAATATGTCATAGCGCATATATATATATATATATATATATATATCTCGTTAACTTTACAACGCTAGCTATAATATACATGTATATATGTGTGTGTATACATAAATCATTAGCTAGCTAGCAGGGAAAATTTATGATCCCATGAGAAAAATTTGATAATTCATATTACTTTGATAATTATAACTTTCTAATAAAGTAGTCGTAATAATTAATTATTACTTATTTATAATTTTATGTAAAATTATGTACAATATAGAACTGCTTAGCAATTGTTAGTGAAAAAAATAAGTATCACTAATAAATATTATAAAGAAATTAACTGGTTGTTATAATGACGTACAGAAAAAAAAGTTATAGATGTGATAGTTAGATAAGAGAATATGCATATATATATATATATATATGTATATATATTATAAAGAAATTGAAAGATAGTAAGTAAGGAGGATTTCACAAACAGTTTCGTGGTTTCGGCTAAAATTCATCCAAATTCTTTCCCATTGAGATATGATCTACGTACGAACTTTAATTTATTCCGTATTAATTATTATAATTCTAATAATCTTGAGCTTTATTCTTCTCATCAGTTGATTGTCGAATTCATTCCTCAAATTCTAGGATTTGTTCTTTCAATGCATTATTTTCACTGGACAAAGCTTCGTTCCTCTCACTGAGAGAATCGACAAGGGCAGAAATGGAAGAATCAACGGTCGAAGGGTTAGACTGGAAATGAGCTTGAAGGTCAGACTGAAGTTTACAGATTTCATTCTAAAGAACTGAAATTTTGTCTTCATAAACAGACCTTTCGGAAACAGACAAAGAATTACTGTTAACTCGACTTTGTAGGTGAGAAATTTCCAGAATATCCTTCTCGTGAAGACCCTTAAGGCAAGAGATTTCTTTAACATCCTTCTGATGTCGATCTTCCAGTTCTTGAATTCTGCTAATATGGTTGTCA
>JAFMPE010106109.1:0-13012 GCA_024759925.1 Ficus religiosa | reverse complement strand
TGAACCACATGGCAAGAACAAGTTTTAAGATATGAGTTAAGACAAGTTAAGAGTGTTGTGTCGTACTGACTTGCCACAAGGGTGGGTTTAAACGGTATGTTCCATGGTTTGAGTTGGATTGGACTGGCTGCCTCAACTACTCCATGTTAAATGGTTTGTTTCATGGTTTGAGTTGGTACGGACTGGCTGCCTTCAACCACTCCATGGTTATGTACCACAGTACATGCACACATGATATGTAAGAAAACAGAATTATATTAAAATATGGAACCATAATTGATTCATAAGAAATCATAACCGGTTCATGCATTCTTGCACTTGTATATGCATTGCGGATTGAATATTGTACTTATTGGGCATAAGCTCATTACTTACGTTCATGCTGTAGGTAAGCAACCTAACGGCAATACTTGATGAAAAACTGTGGAGAGGGCGCTGCGGACTGTGAAATGTGGGATGGACACCGCCACGGGTTTTGGAAAATTATGTTTATGTTATGTATGTTTACGTTATGTATGTTTATGTTATGTTATGATGGTATGGATAAGGATAAGTTTAAGTATGTATGGCAAGCAAGTTGCCTCATGTTGTACCGATCAGCATTAGGTCGAGTCTGGTCCACGAATTAAGTATGATAGCTTTCGATTGAAGTGTGAAAGCCCGGTACTCGAGTGAATACATATGAATAAGTTAAAATTTATGTATGAGAACAAGTTTAAGTTTATGTTTAAGTTTATGATAAGGTTTTATGTTTTATGTGTTATGTGAAAAAAAAAAATTTTAATTTACTCTAGAATATAGGATAAGTAAGTTAAGTAACGGCCCACATTTACGTAGTCGGTCCTACGTGGATGGTCGGGGCGTGACATGACCCTTCGTACCGAGTCTATGCATATTTCTTCCGCAAAGGACAAGAATCCGATATACAGTTGGAACTACTTTGGGTTCATTGAAGATATTTGGGAACTTGATTATTGTGGCTTACGGATAGCACTCTTTAAATGTAAGTGGGCTGATAATAATTAAATTAAGTTTGATAGTGACAGCATAACAGTGGTGGACTTTAGGCGATTGGGATATAAAAATTATCCTTATATTATGGCGTCGCAAGCGGTACAAGTATTTTATACAACAGATCCCGACAATTTAGAGTTATCATTAGTCGTGCCAATGAAGCCAAGAATAATCCGGGATGGCCAAGAAGATATTGAAGATTACACTGACATTTCATCTTTCACAAAGGGATTGCCACCGGTGGAGGAGATTGATGATTTCAACGATGATGTTTCACACTTGCTTTGTTTAGATGTCGAATGAACACGTATTGAGAAGCCCAAAAAAAAAAAAAAAAAAAAAAAAAAAAAAAAAAAAAAAAAAAACTTGACAATGATTTTTTTTAATTTTACGTTGTATATAATTTTTGTTTAAATTTTTGGAGCATATAAAAAAAAATACCCTCATTCCCTCCCCATTCTCTCTTGCGCCTCTTCCACTCTCGCCTACAAACTCCCCTCTACTGCCTCTTTGAGTGAGAATTAGTTTTAGATTGATTTAAAATACTTAGTTGAGGCGACGGTTAAGAGACTTTTCCGGGAAAAAAAAAGTGTTGATTTTGTGATTTAAATATTTGCATATTACATGTTCGACAAAATGCCTCTTTGAGTGAGAATTAGTTTTAGATTGATTTAAAATATCACAAGTATGATTTTGTTTGATTTTTATGTGTTTGTACGATGATTAGATTTACATTACTTTAAAATGTTTGGGTGAGGATTTGGTTTGGATTGTTTTCCGCAAAAATGCTTTAATTTTGTGATTTATGCCTTTGCATATTATATGTTCGATAAAATGCCTGTTTGATTAGGTTATGTGTCTTTTCCGCAATTAAGTAAAGTTTTTGTTTAGAATATTGATTTAAACTATCATAAGTATGATTTTGTGTGCTTTTTATGTGTTTGGGTGACATGATTTTATAATGATTTAATGTATGATTTTTTTTTTTTATGTGTTTGGGTGCGGAGTTGTTTTATATTGATTTAAAATATCACAAGATGAGGAGGAAGTTTTAACGAAATCTCAAATTGGAAAACAACAATGAATAAACTTTACATAGATTCAATCCCAACGAAGATGGTAAATGAAGAGCGACTCTAATGAGAAGAGTCCATCTTATTAGGACAAAGGGAGAACGAATTGTAGTTTCGTTCGACTTTAAAAGGCAACCATTAGGGAAGGAAGGAGATGAATTACAGAGTTGGATTGGAGTACTTGCTCGAGAGCACACTCCCATTTGGCTGATTTTAGAAGTGTTGATTTAGCCCCAAGGAAAGAAAGAGTGTGGGTGGAAGTCGTAACTTCTTTTACTGTGGAACTTTCGTTTAAAAAACAAGCTTTAAAGTCATGTGTAAAGTCAGCCAAAAAATTTACTAGGCTTTTGTCAGGGATAATATTGATGAAGAAAGTGTGTGGGAACGACCACCTAAAGTAGTGGACAATTACCCCTCCGTCAGCTAGGATGATTGGAAAAGATTCATTGCATATCGATTTACCCTGAAATTCAAAAGACTATCCAAATAAGGATGTGAGATAAGAAAGAAGAGCAAATACGGATCAACCGGGGGCCGAGACGGATATAGGAAACGTGATCAAAAACTCGTACGTGAATTACTTGAACAAAATGTTTCAACGGTATGTTGTACTTTCTATTTTTTTCCTTTGTGCTTACTAACGGTAATTAATAAACTGCAGTTCGGGAAAACGGGACACTGGGCAGCTCAACATACTGTGTGGTTGGACTTGCGTGTCAAACCCGGTGAAGAGTTCAAGAATCCATCATTTAGAATTATTGGCGATATGATAGTAAGTATACGAATCCATGATCTAATATATTCTAATTTACACTCCTTTATGTTTACAGGTTCATAACATATTCTCTAATTGTTACAGGAGGATTTCAGTGAACAAGGGACACAAGAAAGTTTCGAATCTGTGAAGACAAATGACATATTAACTAAGTCATTAGTTAATACCGAGCATTTAGGTCGGACCCATGGTCAATCTGAGTTTGTCAAGCAGTCGCATTACTTCAACATTGTGCAAAGTTCAAGGGAAAATGCTAAAGTCTCGGAAGTGAAACGGCAGCTTGCTGCATTGGAAAGAACCGTACAGGAACTTTGTGCGAAGCATGGTATCAACCGAGAAACTATAGTCGAGGAGACAACCGCACTGACTGTTGATCAACACAACAGCTTCAAGGCTAGTTGCACCCAAAATGAAAAAGAAGCTGGGGCGTCGAATCCGTAGCCCATGCCAAACACAAGTAAGGAATACAAGCTCCTTCTTAATGATTTAATTAATGGAGAAAATGTGCTTGTTGCAATCAGCAGGACACACATGGATTGTGTTCCACCGACACAGTCCATGGGATTCCTTTAGGTGAGGAGAATGTGCGAGTGATAATTACGGTCCTAAAACTAAAACATGCACTCCTACCTATTCCAACGAACAAAGCAACATGTATTGAAGAAGTTGTCAGTGGGTTTGTTGCTTGGCCAAAAAGATTAGTCGTCCTTGAAACAAGTCTGAGCCAGGCAAGTCGAGGTCCTAGTCATGCTCCCGACTGAGAAGCTGAGGGAAGCAAACAAATCAAAAGGATAGCAGGGAAAAAGGAAATACAGTCACAACCGAAGGTACAACAACAAACTGCGCAAAAAGACCTACCTCCGTTCAACTTTAGTGAAATTCCTTTCGACTTAAGACATTTGGCATATTACGCACAAAGTTCCTTGCATGACAGAACCCAAATAATGTGCCTAACACAATAGTCCGTCAGTGATGATGACATGCCTATATATATTGGGTTTGAAGATGTATACCATTTCGTAATATTTCAAGAAATTAGTGCAAACAGTATAATAGTTTACATCAGGTTATAGATATATCCTTAAACAATACTTATTTTTCCTTGTTAATCTTATGTTGTTTTTCGTAACAAGTTTGACTAATTATTTTGTAACTTTTTAGCGGATTGTTTTGCAAAAGGAGGTGTTGATCAACGGTTCAAGTTTATTTCTCCAGTCCTTGTCTCATCAGTTCAACAGAATATAGATCGCAAAGTCAACATTCGAGAGAGGGCCAACATATTCTACGGATCTTAACAAGCGCACCAAGAGAAAAGCTGTTTCTCATGCCATATAATAGCGGCCAACATTGGATCTTGGTAGTTATTGATCCGTGGGATGACTCAGTCCTATATTTTAATCCTCTAGGAGACAAACCGGGTGATGATTTTAAATAGCTAATTAAGTTGTACGTATATTTTTATGTTCCAATTTGTGATTTGACATTACAATATTCTTGTTCCAATTGTTTTAAACTTTGTTAAATTGTTATAGCACTTAATGACTGGAAGATTATGGTGGGAAGAGGAATAAGAAAGCGACGCAACTACGAAACGTTGATTGATACTGTTCGTTATCCTATACAAGAAGGTTATGTAGAATGCGGTTATTTTGTGTTAGCCTTTATACAAGAAATAATATTGACTGTTGATGGACTAGCCTTACTTCAAACTAAAGATTTTTATACCAATGCTAACATGAGTTTAGTAAGGCAAGAGTGGGCTACTTTTGTCATGCGATCCATACAATATAGCTGGAAAACAATACATAAATTTTGTAATGTTTTTGTATTAATTGTTGTACATTGTGACATAAAATTAATTACAGATTAGCTATTAATTTATTCTTGGCTATGTAATAATAGATAACAAACGGGATTTGCAACCATGGGACATGGAATGAATTGTGAATTTTTTTTCATGGTATTACCTACCACGACGGTTTTTATACAAAACCGTCGTGGTATATGACCTTACCTCGACGGTTTTGTATAAAAACCGTTGTGGTATGACTATGTACTATGACGGTTTTTCCAAAAAACTGTCATGGAATATACCTAATTACTCACCGTTTGGTACTAGTTTTGTCTATTTCATGATGGTTAAAAAACCGTCGTGGAATCTAAATATATTGCACGACCCTGGAAACCACGACGGTTAGAAAACCGTTATAGTTTCCTCTTTTTGTAGTAATGCTTTTCGATATCTATTTCTATTACATTTATAGAAGAGAATGTTTGTTATTGCAGCTCTTCTCACAAAAAACTATTCAAAGTTTTAGTAAAGTTATTTTGTCCTTTTTAGTATTTTGCCTTATTCTGTTTTTTTTTTTTCTCCTTAGATAAGACTGCAATAAATACCCTTTTATATATCCTATCGATAAAGCTCCATTTAAGATCATTCAAATTTAATCGAAAGGACAAGAAATTAAATGTGTACAATAACTATAATACACAGAGATATATAGGATTGCACTTAAACAAAATTTTTTAAGTCCCTCTGATTTCTTCTTTGTCGATCAAGAGAGGGTGTTGGTGGAAGGATGTCGGAGAAAGCGATTCACCGTCACAGGACCCCAAGGAAGACGTCGTAGGTCAGTCGGCGCAGGGGGGTCGCAAGAAGGACCTTTTCTCACTTGAGGTCGGGAGGGGGGGCAATTTCGCGAGCCATCACCGGAGGTCGCCAAGGTCGCAGAGGGGACATTTTCTTGCCGTCGGTGGAGATGTGCGACTTCATTGAAGGTCGCGTGTAGGGGGGACCTAGGTCACCCAGTCGGCAAAATCTGGCCGTAGGGTCATTGACCGAGGGTGGGGGACTGGGTCATCAGCATCATGAGGGAAGGGGGTGGGGGTTCATCAACGTCGGGGGGGACTTGGCCGACGGCATCAAGGGTATATTAGTTTTTTTTCAATTTATTTTTTATATATTATTTTTTAAGTTTTTAGTCTATACTAGTATAAGGTAAGGTATCTTATAACTATCATACATATATAACATATCAGCTATTTGATTACATCTTAACGGTTTAAAAAAGAACTCTACCGATAAGGTATATAAAGAGGGCTTTACCGCAGCCTTACCCTTTTTCCCCTCTATCTTCTTTCTTTTTTTTTTTTTTTTAAATCCTCTCATGTAGTCCTTCTTCTCCCCCCCCCCTCCCCCCCCACCATAAAATGGCTACTCATGTTTTCTTGTAGTGATGCAGTTTATATATTGTATGTACTTATTACGATCTTCGTTAGGTTTTCCATCATTTTTAATGTCAAAAATGAATCATGATCTTTATATTTGTGTCAAAATACTTTATGATATTTAATATTTGTGTCAAATTACCTCATCTATCTTATTTTATTTATCTAAACTTACTTAATAATGTTTAATTTTTTTTAGATTAGGTAAAAAAAATTTATTCTAACAAAAATAATCTGTATTTTTCATACTTTTTTTTGTTTTACCTATTTTAATTCAAGTTTTTTACATTAATTTAATTTACTTAAACAAAAATAACTACACAACTTATGTTTATTATTTATTGTCCTAATATTATAATTTTTAGTTTAATTATGATTGGTGACACTGTAATAAATAATGCAAGTCAAACATTTTTAATTTTAAAAATATAATTAGGAACATATATAGAAATTTATTTATAATAGCTCATTTTCATTATATGCAACTAAATAAACACATGAATGAGATTCGTAATGACTCTGATTTATTATGTAACCTAAGTAAACAGTTTATAAGAAATCCAAGTCATTCATCTGAGTGCTACCAACTATAATTATGCATAAATAAACTCATGAAAATAATTACATAAAAAATCTAGTTTTATAACCATTTTAAAATATGCCCTTTTTATAATATTGCATAAATGTCTATTTTTAAAGAAACAACCATTTGTAGTATCCATTTTACACCTTTACTATATTTAAAATCATTTTCCCTCATTATGATTCATATTTTTTCCTTATTTGTTCATCAATGTTGTATCTTTATATGACTAGTTCTTTAAATAATGATTACTTGTTAGTATAGTTTAGGTTTTTTATAAACACATTTCTTAAGTATGATTTAGGCTTCTTAGTAACCTAACTTTTACTTAGCATGATTTAGGTTCTTTATATAATTATAATGGTATTATGATAATTTATTTTTTTACTTACATTGGTCTCGTTTTAGTAGTTAGTTTCTAAAGTTCAAATGTGATATCAAATTACTTATTTCTTAATGATAATCACTATGTCATTATGATGCTTTTTTAAATATGGTTTTTTTTTTCTTTAAGACATTACTATATCATTATAATGTTTCTCTCTTTATAATAATTACTATATCATCATTATGTCTTTTTTAGGTTTTAAAATGTTTTATATTTGTTGCAGTATCTATTTAATTCTTTTATATATTTGTTGTGAATTTTATATTAATGAAAAATTATTTATTATAATAAATGCTTTACATATACGGTAAATAATTTTTTCTTTAAAACACATCAAGTAAAATGGTTTTTTTTTCTTTTATAAAAGATTTGCTTAGTTTGACATTTTTTAGATATTTTTTATTTCCTTTTATTATCAATTCTATATTTATTTATTTTCAATTCTTGATGAAAGGATAATAGGTCTTTATAAATATTAAATATCAATTTAAAGATTCATGTTAAAAAAAAAATGGGCATTTTTTAAATCATAATTTTTAATTTAGACATTCATGTAAATAACTCAAACTTATAACTGAAATAAACTTGAATTAAAACAAGTAAAATAAAGAATAGTATGTCAAAAAACTATACATATCATTTTATTAAAATAAAAAAACAATTGTTTTACCGATTCTATCATCGATAATTATTATTAGGTAATTACATAATATTATATAAATAAGATAAGATAGATATGATAATTCAAGACAAATATTAAAGATCAATGAGCATTTTGACACAAATTTAAAGATTTTTTAACATTAAAAATGGTGGAAATACTAACGAAAAACAAATTGATAGAACATTTTGACACAGTTGTTATAGTTTAGAGAATACAGCTAGTCAGCTACATTTTATAGTTCAAATGACATATTGATATTAGTGACATGTTTCGGGGGAATTTTTGAAATTTTTTATTTTCTAGCTAAGGAACAAAAAGATAAACTTGCTGCTTTGAGAGATTGACAAAAGACTTGCTGCACCAAACATATAAAAGAAATTCTGAATGAATAAAAGAAATTTCAAGCAAACAAATTTGCTGATTGAGAAGAACAAAGAACCCCGACAAATTTACCAAAACCGAATTCTTTCAGCCCCTTCTGAAATAAACAAGTTTACAACTGATCCAAAGATTTACATGTGAATTCCAAAACAAATACTCACTACACAGTGACCACACGCACACCCCCCACACAAAAAAAAAAAAAAAAAGGCACGCGAACTCAATATGACACAAGAAATGGGATGACCGTAGACATGAATGCGTCATACGTGAACGTTGCCGATCCGGTGTAGCGCGGATCCTTCTCTTTAAATTTTTCCGTCAAACCCTGAAATCAAATGACATAAAGTTACAAGGTAAGAACGTATTGTAGAAGGAAGCTCTCAACCATACAGCTTTAAGTATTTTTAAATTAATTAGTGCAAGTCCCAGTAGGTGCAAAAATTAACTATGAACTAGTAGTTAAGAAAGCCGAAAACTGTTTCTTTCTCCAATTTATCAAACTGATCCAATGTGAAAAAAGGTTTCAACAGAAAATAATCGAACTTTTAACGTAAATAGAAGTCTTACCTTAACAATCATTCCACATCTGCAGATGCAAGAAAACACGATATCAGAAACATAATCACAACTTGTTCTTAAACTTTTAAGGAAGAGACATAAGATTGCATCTGGAAAACTTACTCGACAAAACTGTTGAAATCAAGCTCAACTCTCCGGCCACTTCCATTATCATACTTGGAAATCAGAAGTTGAAGAACAGAACCTGGAACCGCATAGCCTAAACCATAAAGAGCATCTCTCAATTCCATTATGTCGATTCTTCCACTCCTATCTTTATCATATCTCTCAAATATGCCCTGCAAGTTGCAAAATTATAATCTCAAATCACAACTTGAATTCATACAATTAGCGGTACACTTCATAACAACAAAACCTTATCCCTTAGTAACAAAGTCGGTACTCAAAACTCATGCGCAAATTGCTCAACTAATTTAAACATTCTGACTACTTAAATGGCATTGCAAATTTCTGGTGTAAACCAGAATTGAACTCCCATGGGTGTTCTTGTAACCGAAAATGGTACATCTACTAAAGAAGGGGTCGGAATAAACTGAAACAAATTAACCCGCGCTAATCATGGTTAACTACAAATAAATTATCTTGCCTTGCCTGTCGCAAGAGAAGAACTTCACTTGGATTTGGTACACGATTTTTTATCTACCGGTTTTGTTCTGAAGGAATTAATGCATCAACTTGACAGAAACTAGGGCAAACTCACACACACATACACACACACGCACACGCACCACAGGAAAACGCCAATTGCAGAAGCAAGAACCGTAGCAAGGAATTAATGCATCAATTCTTGGCATCTCCAAGACTTTTCCCCGACCGACTCCCTAATGATCCTCACTAGCTATTAATCCTCCTATTTATATAACAGATTCTCTAACTTATAGGTTAATCCGCTTCACTAATTGTCTGGCAATATTCCCCGCGGGAACAGAGCCCCAAGGGGATCCGGCCCGAACAGGACGGGGATGGGGGACAAAGTTCAGGAATGGGGATGATTTTTTATCCTCCAAGATTAGCGGGGCGGGGATGGGGAAGCATTCCCCGTCCCTTCCCGCTCCAATATTAAATATATGTGTGTGATTTCATATATTTGTTTTATAGAGGTTTAGTTTTCAATGATTGTAATATTTTTATGAGATATTTAATAACTTTATGGTTAATATTTCGTTTGCATATGTTTAGATTTTGGTTTGTTTATGAAAGCTTTGATTTTGAATTAAATTTATGGTGTATTACTACTTTATTGTTTGTTTTTACTTTGTCGTATTTTCAAATATATATTTATAATAGATCGGGAACGGAACGGGTATGGGGAATCCCCGTCCCCGGGCCCGCTTCTATTTAAGCGGGGATGGGGACGGGGTTGGGATGATTTTGGGTGGGGATGGGGACAGGAAAGCATTCCCCGACACTGTCCCATCCCGTTGCCATCCCTACTATCAAGGACAGATCTGTGTAAGGGCCAAGGGGACACGTGCCCCCCTCAATTTCTTGAATTTTAAATTTACCCCCATATTTTCTTAAAATTTTGTAATTTGTCCCCATTCAAAGGTTTTTTCTCAAATTTGCCCCTACTCAAAAGTTTTTTTTCCCCTCAAATATACCTTATAACACTCAACTTATTCTTATATTTTAATATCATCACCAATATTTGATTCTTCTTTTTTCCTCCTAATTTCTCTATCTACTTTTCTTCTAATTTGTTTTTTTTACTTTTATTTGGTTTTAAAAAATTTATTGATTTTAAAATTATCAATAATTTGAATATTTGTACGTGTAAGGATTTTTTTTTTTTTTTTTTTGAGAGGAGTGTGAGTTTTTATTTATTAGTAGAAAGAATTATCTTTAAAAGGAAAAATGATGGTGTAGAATAAATTAAAGTGGAATGTAATTTTAACTCAGAAAATTACAAATAACAAACAGCAAATAGAAACTTCTATTTATGACAACATTCAAGATAAAATTCAAGAATAAGTTTCATAATTTTTCAAAATATAAAAATAATATGTAATAGTAATTAAACGGTAATAAACATGAAAAAAAAAATTCATTAGAATAAAAAATATTAAATTTTTTATCATATAAAGTTATTAATTTTAAAAATTTTCTTCATTTATATATATATATATATCCCTGTTTAGAAAAATTCTTGGATCCATTACTATCAATCACAATCGGGGAGTCGAAACAAACAGCAATCATCAGACTTATTGGAATCAGTACCATGATGCTAGTACTAAGGCTACAACAAGTCTAGTATTTTCGGTGCTGCAAATCAAGAAGCCCAAAATCGACTACTGAAAAAGAAGAATAGTTGGTGGACATTGGACAATCCTTTAAAACCATTGACAATGACCTTCTTATACCACGTAGATCAACACCTAAAACTTCATGTATGCACGTGTCAATATCCTAGCTCTCTCTATATATGACTTATTTTTTCCGTTTTGATTTATCATGTCATACAGACAACCAAATGGATGCATTAAGGCCTGTTTCTTGCAATATTTCTCTTTATATAAAGTCAACTTATGCGCCAATAAAAAGGTCCTCCCCTTTTCGGACAACACAAGCGACAGCTGCGAGTTGAGAGCACCTCCCAGCGCGTCTCCGAATTTTTTTTAAATTTTATAATTTATCCTCACTAAAAATAAATTATTCTCATATAATTCTTATTTTATCTTTAGTTAAAATAAAAAATTCTCACATAACCCCTACTAATATTAATTCCAAAAAAAAAAAAAAGTTTATACTTGTATTATTTTGTCCCTACTAAAATTTAAAATTCTCACGTAAACTCACTAAAACAAAAAAAATCTCACATAGTCCTCACTAAATTTTATTTTATCTTAAAAAAAAAATTTAATGTACGCCCCTGTTGAAAAAATTTTCTGACTCCACCTGGCTAGCACTATCTGTTGTCTTTTGAATCTACCGAGAGTTTTGTGCTTTCTCTCTTTTTTGTGGTCTTCATCGTGCATAAAGCACTTTACAAACAAAAGTTACAAGTACTTGCAATAAAAGTTACTCCGCCATTTACATATTTGTGTTCAATAAAATACCAAGGCCTTTAGAAAAGATTAGACTCCAGTCAAATTCAATCGTATTGTGCGATGCTTATCAAGAAATGCATAAAGGTGTATAGGGATCTGCGGCAGAATTTTTTCTGTTAGCTCCTAACCGTTAAAATTGCTCAATGGCACAGATTTATCTACCGAACATCCAATGCATGACCAATTTAAGACCGACGAAAGTTGCATGTATGGTACGATCAGAAAAAGATAGGCTGTAACTGTGTTAGAGAGAGAGAGAGAGTAAAGTAGTTCAAATACTTACGCGCCATTGACCGAGGCAATTCCATAATGCAGCAAACTCTTTGGGCCCTATAAACAGCAGACAAAACAAACCCCACCTCATCATTTGTTTCAATTTATGACTAATGGAGGCTTTTAATTAATTATATCATATAGCAATGTAAACAAGCATATAGAAAAGAAGCACGCACCTTGTCGAGAACAGGTCATAATCAAAGACAATACCAACTTGTTCTTGATAAAAAGAAAAAAATAACACCATTTTTTTTTTCTTTTTAAAACAATAAGAATCAAACAAGAAAACGTAAACCAAACTTGGAAAGTTGGCTGCCCTCTTTGAGGCTTGTTATTTTACTTGAAAAAGTGGGACTCTGAAATTCACTCTAAAACAAAACGAAACAAAAATAAAAGAATTCAACTCTTGACCCCAAAATGAAAACAAAGTGAAGTGAAAATAATTCAACTCTCAATCATGCAAGTCACCAAGCTTTTGTTTAGGACACTTTTAAAACCCAATTTTCTAATTTTTTTCTACAATACTTTCTCTAATAAAGACTTGAATTGACTGTTTAAATTATGAATTCGAATCCATAACCTGAACAGAGCCAAGAAATCAACTAAATCACAGTGAATACTACAAATGGTATGGGCTAAAAAAAAACATTCTAACATCCCGTTTTTATCCCAATTTTCAAACTTTTTTTTTTTTACCATGTTTTCTCCCACAAAAGTTAAATTTCCTACGAGTCTGAACCTAAGAACCGGACGGACAATGATTATAGCCATAGCCTAACCAGAATATTATGTCTCAACCAAAAGATATTGAGTTCAATCCCCACCCCAAGTTTAAAAAAATAATAATAATAATAAATCCACACGGACCCAAGAAATTCAGCTAAATCAAGGAGAATTCTACCAAAAAAAAAAAAAAAAAACCCCTGTAATATCTAATCGATTAATCGAAAGAGACAAGTTGAAAACAGAGAAGAAGAACTAACCAAGTCTGGGAGGAT
>JAFMPE010106075.1:393-13406 GCA_024759925.1 Ficus religiosa | reverse complement strand
GTAAAACAAAAATCCAGCCAAACAAATGTCAAGGAAAGTTAGACTATCTACTCAAGTCAAGTCATATCAATTGCAAGCGATGAGATTTTGAAAGGCTGTTGAAGAAATACAAAATTATTGAAAAAAATAAAATACATAATATTAGAAATTTCAATTTCAATTCTTCCTTTTATTATGCACCAACTTACATGACATGTGATGTGACATTCTACTTCACATGTCAAGTCAATTATTTTAATTTACCTAATTATTTTACTAAAATGCCTCTCATCTCTTCTAACTCACCCACTTTTTTCTCTCTTATTTCCTATCTCCTCTCCCCGTTCTCTTCCTCGTTCTCAAACACCTTTCTAGCTTTCCACCATATGTTCATAAACCTTCAAAGCTTAGGGGTTTTTTTTCTTTCTTTTTTTTTTTTTTAAAGCTTTTTTCATAATTAAAAAAAAAAAAAAAAGAAAAAAGAACTAGTAAATCCACACAAGACCGAAAATTCAGAAGTAAATTGACAATATCTTTGGCACTGTCATGTAAATTCTTGATTTTAGCATCCTTTTTCGCTGGCCACAGCCAAAGGTTGGCCTCGAGTGCATGTGAGACGATACTGCAAATTTTGCAAAATTGCTTTTAAATCAAACTGAGTCTTGTCCTCCATTATTTCTCCTCCTCTCCCTTATTTTAAGTTAGTAACGTTGAGATGATCTGTATCCTAGATGCTTCTGTTGCCAGATAATTGTGAGTTAAAGGTTAAGCGCAGTGTTAATAGTGTTGCTCAGTCTTTGTCAACTTGCTCTGAGAATGAAGTGAAATAGCTTTTTCAATGACTGCTTAGGTTCTTCAATAACAGATCTATTTTTCGGCCAAAAAACAAAAAAAATCAAAACCAAACTAAAAAGAAGACAAAATCATGAATCCGCATAACCAAAAAATCGTGAAACCCTTAAATAAACTAATTAAAGAACCAAAATAGAATTTCCAAATAGAAAAGGCCGTTTTTCCAAAACAGCGTTTGTGAAAAAAAATTAAAATAAAAAAATCCATCGTTGCTGTGCTGCAACACCTGGGGGCTGGAATCGGAGTGAGAAGAGAACGGTGAGAGATCATACGGAAGAAACTTTACTTAATTCATCAGATTTGCAGCTATAGGCAATGATGAACACTGAAAACTGAAAAGAAGGAATAGGAAGAGGAAGGTGAAAAAGAAGATTTGCTGGGTTTTATTTATTTTTATGGAAGAAACTCTTTTAAATTTATTTCAAATGCATTAGATTTCCAAGTTTTTGCTCTGATGGGAAGTGGAAAGGTCCTCGAAGGGCGTGATGACAACAAAGGGAAGAGAGAGAAAAATTATGTGAACCAATGAGAGCGAAAATAAAAGTAGTGGTATATTAGCAAAAAAAATTAATGAGCTGAGTTGGCATCTGTGGTGGAATGTCATGTCACATGACATGTAAGTTGGTGCATGAAAGTAGGGATTGGAATTAGTGTCCCTGCCATTTTTTTAAAAATATATTGTTTGTTCTCACACTAGCAGAATAATCCATATCACCAAAGCACGAAGTTCCAGACCTAAATAAAGTAAATCTATTGTCTTCTTTTTTGCTTATCCCCATATCTGTAAGGAAAACTGAGGTACTCAAATGCTGCCAATCTAGCAAAGTTTTAATTTCCAGTTCGAGTGAATGAATAAAATCATTGAATTCCACCTCTATCCAGAAAACACAAAATGGACTTGCCAAATCGATATCTAATTCGATCCAAGATATTGCAGCCGTTCAGCTGAGGAAAATCCTTGAGACTTACGTAGTTTAGATATCCGTTTGCGATGACTACGACCCTGTTTGTGTTGTTCCCATTCATGCGCTCCTCTAAGAACTCTGTCCCCACAAGCCTGCAAACAGAAAAGTCACAAATGTCAATTTAGACAGCATCCCGATCAAAAAGAATCCACTGAACTCAGAACACTAAAATGAAACACGAGGCGGAAGAACGAGACGACAGAGACCGTCCCCTGATTGATAAGCATTGCATTGCTAACCTTGCATACGTACTGTGTCCACAATCCCCTGTCAAGTATTCTTGTTCTGGTGTCGTTCGGAGCGTTCTTACCAGGCACTGAACTCGCTTCCTGATCAAGGAAAGATCTTAAAATTTTCACAGCTGGTTCAACCACCTGTTCTTCCCATATAGCGTCTGATTTACCTACAACATGAAAAATTACTTCACCTTAAGACTAATGTGTAAGTTACAGGTTCTCAGCGGCCAACAGACAACATGCACACAACAATAAAAATTAAAAATTAAAAAGAACAGGGCGGAAAAGGACAATACTCAATATAGACTCTGTTGCATCCATGAAATGTATGTCCCATCCGAACAATTTCTGCAGCCGAAGAATCATGCGTCTCTGTAAAGCAATAAAGTTTTACTATGACATTTGATACACCAAAAAATTAAATTACACAATATTTCCGTGGGTTTTTTTTTTTTTTTTTTTTTGTGGGGGGGGGGGGGGGGAGGGGATGAATAATACCATGTTTGACTTGTGATGGAAGTCTAGATTAATTCCATGAACTTGGTATAGTTTTACAGTCGAATTCAATAGAATCAAGAAATTTCACACGTCTAATTAGTCTGGAAGTGTGGGTTAATTCTCAATGTAATTGGAAGTTGGAGCAAGAAACTTTCGGTTTATAACAGCCACATATTATAATTTATATCACTTTGAAGTCGAAAAAATCAAACAGTCAACAACTAAGCTTTGTACTGAATGTAATAGACAAGAGAAAATCAGACAAAAATATGGCCTGATTAAATCCTGAACTCAATTACTTTTGGCAGTTTTGGACCCTAAACCTAAGACTACGTCGATTTTTGAAATTTAATGGTAGTAGTAAAGTGTCCATCACATACTAACCTGAAATTTATAGTCACATGAAGTGCAAAATGTTCTAATTTTATAAAGGTCTCAATATTGGATAATCTATACTTACCTGACGACGAATGAGTCTTCGAGTATTAAGTTTGACTTTGTCAATTGCTTCTTTTAATAGAATCTTGGCCTTGCAGTCATGAGAAGAACTCAATATTGCCCTCATATTCTCTTTCAAAATCTTATCACCCATGTCCTCTGACGTGATGGAGCCACCAGTTGAATAACTTCCTTTATTACAACCATCTTCAACAATGTAAGCTCTCAAAAAATTCTCAAATTCCCGAACACCAATAGCCTGCAACAAACCTCGAGTATAGTCTGCATTGAGGTTGAAGATATCATAGACTTCATTAAGCAATCCAGCATCTACCATGTGATCGACTCTTTGTTCCACATATCGATCCAACACGGGGAGAGATGCATCCATACATATGAAGGAACAATTGTATCTGAAATTTTCAACTTGACCCCAGTTCTGCCCTGCCACAAACATTATTGTAGACAATTTTAAAAATTAAAAATTTTAGATTATCGCTTACTGGTATTAATTCACATAAATGAGAACAAGCAGAGACAAGTTCTCAATTCCAGACTTCAACAATTTATTCATTCAATGCCAGTAAGCATTTAGAGAGAGAGAGAGAGAGAGAGAGAGAGATAAAAATTAAAATAATAATAATAATAATAATAATAATAATAAACTCTATGCAGATTTCACTCGGTTTGAAGGATTGGATCGTTGGCATCAATTTTTCAGAATGAGAAACACAAGGTCGAAAAATTATATTCTAACACGATGATGGTAAATATTAAAAAATAAATAAAACACTAAACATTTGCAAGGATGACAAACCTCTGCAGCTTTCCCCTGAAGAAGTTCACTAGGGAGAATGCCGGAACGAGCATACAAGCTTAGGTATTGATTAATCTGCAAAAAAGCATGGAGAAAAACTTTATTCAAACAACTTCGTATTTGAATGCAAAAAAATACAAGTTTCTCTAAAGATCGAATACATCATTCTACTAATGAAACAGCAAACGAAACTTTCCCTCTTTGGCACACCAACTCAAACTACTCATTTCAAAATTTTTTTTGTCTTTTTCCCAAAAAGTTTTTGTCTTTTTCCCAAAAAATTTTTTATCTTTTCTGAAAATTCAAAAAAATTTACTATTGAAACTTAAAAATCTCAATTCAAACTACTCCACCAAACTCCTAGTAAATCCTTTTCAGTAGTTATTAATTCCTAAGAAGAATGCATATAGACATCTTAAGAGAACAAACATATTGCAGACCTAAACACAGCAACTTTCAACTCCAAGAAGCATTCAAATCCAAATGACATAACTTACTAAGCACGGTAGTCTCAATAAGAATTATTTTCCAAAAGACAACATATCTGCAAATCAAAAGTCTTAAAGGCAAACATTTCAAAAGACAAGCATAGTGCTGAAGTATGGCATGTCCACTTCTAAACAAACAGTTGACTACTGAAACTATCCAAAATCATTTTCTTTCACCACAAAACTTTCTCTGTTTTATAAGTATAGTTTCCTTCGAAAATTTCAAACATATTTTTGACCTAAACCAAAAATGAATGTATTGCACTCAAAATATACCACAAATGGACTTTTTTCATATGATTACGGATTAGAACGGAGTTACTAAAAAGACAATCAAAAGAAATAAATCTGCAAGTCATACGTATATCACACTTGAATATACACATAAATTCGTGTGATAAGATATAAGTTAGGTTGTCTGATGTGGACCCTTCTCCGTATGTTTACACAATCCTAATCTATAATCATAATCATATATTGTTCCACTTAACTCAAAACACGAAAGTGTTCCAAAAAAAATCAAGGGCTAATAAAAACTTGTTTTCACGGGAGCAGGGAATTAAGGAATTCCCAATATCAAGAGATGCTAAACAAACAAATATGTGTGAAAACAAGCAAGTAATAAAAGAACCACTCATGTCCACAAATTTCAAGGACAAAAGCAACACATCAAAAAGCTCATAGCCTACTTTTCTATGATTGTTTGGATGGATTCTATTTGTGGCAATTGGATCAATGCTTTTAAGATGGTCGTAGCTATCACTCATTCCATGACAGTCCATCTTACAGCATGATTCTGCATCTCCTGCATGTGAGACGTGGTGAAGCTGTAAGTATTCAAAAAAATTTTAAAGAGAAGAGCTGCAATTGACCTGGAGAGGTGCTTAAGCAATGTGAAGCTGTAGATATTCAAAATTGAGAGTACAAAAATTTGAAGGAGAAGAATTGCTTATTTACCTGTAGAGCTGCTTAAGCAATTATCATCCATAGCTTTGGCTGTGTCATCTAGAAGGAATGGACTTATAAGAGCCTGAATATAGTGAATACAAAAAATAAAAAATAAAAATAAAAATAAAAATAAATGATAAACAAAGTGAAAATAAGGATAAAATAAAATTCAATGAGTAAACTCCGCATAAATGATAAGACACGGAGTTACATGTCACTGAAAATAATCATCTCCATGCACATCAAAAGAAACTCAGTAATTATACAATAGCTATTAGTAAGACTACTTTGTTTTTAGGACGACTTTATCAACTTTACAAACAACTGACAGCAGTCTTGCGATTCAAACAAGAATAAACTAATGCTAGAACAGGGAACAACAGAGTTACATGGAAGAACAGAAAAAATCTAAAGCTCAGGCGATTATGCAAAATAAAAAATGAGACAGGTACTTACCTGTATATAGTAATTTGTACCCCCAACGATGACTGGCAAGCAGTTACGGGACAGGATGTCTTCAATAAGCTGAAAATACGCGTTCTCAGAAATTTATAACATGAAATTAAGAAGGAAAAGATACAATACAAAAAGAAGTTCTCGACCACTACAAAACCGCATTTATAGAAAAGGATAGTGACAAAATACTCCCGTATGTTTAATCCAAATAAAAGAATATTTTTGTTTTTTCAAACTATTGAGATTAGTAAATGAAAAACAGAAGCAAAATCACAATACTAAATGCACTCAACACGAAAAACAGAAGTCACAGTGAAAACAAGCCAGATTATTTATTGTACTTCTTTTCTAATCAGACAAAATTCGCCCGCTGTTTTTCTAATTGCACAAATTTCATCTCTAATGTCACATTTAGTCAAAATTAACCATGATAAAAGCCTATTTTTCCTCTCATAAAAGAGATCATGTGTTTGAATTAAGGACAACAAGCTTGTTTTTTTTCTTTTCTGGAACAATAAACTTATCAAGAATGAATCAAAATTAAAACTTTAAAAAAATTTGTCTTCTCAATTAATTGTGTGATTTTTCTAGCACAGTTAATTTTAGCTAAATCATAAATCAATGGTGGAGTTTGTTGATAAGAAGAACGCATACAAGGGCTAATATCAATATTTCTGGAAATTACATCATAGATTCTTCCATAATCTTTAGAAGTTCCTAAAACCCAACACTGCTGAACTCCAAACCTTAAATTTCACACACCAAAAAAATAATAATAATAAAAATAAAAAAATAAAAATAAAAGCAAAACGAAAGGAACAAAAGTGAATTATAATATACAGGAACAGCAGTGTCCCGAAATTCTTTGGCCGTGATTTCGACATTTGGGCTCACCGTCCCCAAAAGATGATGAGGAACTCCTGCGCAATTTCAAACCAAAAATTTCACTTCAAAAAAAAAAACCCCCCAAAATTTCACATTTCAAATTTCAAGATTTTCAAATCAAAATTCGAAATGAAAACAGAGAACAAAGTTTATCAACCTTTTTGTTGGTCGAGAGGAACCTTGTTGGTAAGAACATCCAAGCCCCGGTAGACCTGCATGGAATCGGCGTTGATGATCTCGATGGGAAAGTGGGAGCCCAAATCAATGGCCAATCGCGACTTCCCTGAGCCTGTGGGTCCCATTATCACCACAACTTTCGGCTTCGGCTCATCTCCCCCAGTAGGTCCTACTCCGACGCCATTGCTAGGGTTTCTGATTCTCTTCGTTTCAGTGGGACTGTCCATCTTGACGTCTGCGGTGGATTGATCTCCGTCCTCGTCTGTTCACAGGTTTTAGGAACTAGGAGGGAAATAGCATATTTTTTGGTAGGATTAATTTAGCTGTCCTTTAATGATTGGGTTGAGTCGGGATGAAATTTTTTAATTTAAATTAATTAATTTTTTAAAAATTAATTATAAATTTTATTAAATTTTAAAAAAGAATATAAAAAATAATATGAAAAAAATATGATTTAATTAGAGTTAAACTTTAATGTTAAATATATGGATTACGAATATCCTTGTACTCAAAATCATTTGTTATACTCTCTAAAATATGTAAAGCCGTTCAAACAATTTCTCAATCTAATTCTGTTTATTAATTTGACAACTTTGCTGACGTGTATGTGATTAAAAGATAATAAATAATATGTTCATATAAAAATCTCAATTTAAAAATATTATTGAAAACCAGTAAAATGTTTACTTTTTTATTATACTGAAATTGATGAAGTTTGGCTTTGGTGGGTGCAGAGTTTGGATGATCGGAGAGGAGTTGTTGGGCAAGAATGAATTTTTGTTTTTATTTTAAATTTATGTTAATATTAAATTGATTTTAATTAATATAATTTCTTTAAAAATAACTTTATTAATGTTCAATCGCATATTATATCAGTAAAACCGTTAAGATATAGACGGAACCAGACAGAAAGAACAATTTGAATGACTTTGTATTTATCAAGAAGCAAAATGAATAGTTTTGATAATTCTAAAGGCAAAATGAAATATGATACATAGTCTAAGAGGCATTCATGAAATTAATCATTTTAGGTACTATGATTTTAAAAAGTACAAATTTAATATTTTTTCCGTAAACTTAGGATATTGTCACAAAATGCCCTCTAAACTTTAATTTGTAACATCCATTCCCCCTTGAACTTTGAAACCGTCAGCAAATTCACCCCCTCAGTTAAGTTTTGGATGAAAAAAACATATGTGCCATACAATTTTGTGAGAAACTTAAGGGTGTTTTAGTAAAATAACAAGTAAACTTTAGGGTTTTTTTAAGGGATTTGTTCGGTGCAAAAAGAAAAGGAAAAAAAAAATTCATCTCCCATGAAGAACACTGCAAGGACTCCCATGGAACCACCTGCTTCCAAACACGTGATGTCATCTCCTCCGTCCTCCATCGCCTACAACAAGATCTCGTCCCATCTATCCAATCTAGATCTAGACCATTCGTTTCCTATGTCGCATGCGAACCCCCTTTCCGCCCTTCCCGCATCTCGATTGGGATCTGCAACATCAAATTCTCCGCTCCACCTTCCAAGTGAAGATGCTCAGCCCACTTCCCCCCTCCACCGCAACCTTGGAAATACATTCCCACCCTGTGAGGCAAATATTTTCATCCCTCACGCCACCTGCTCACGGTTTTCCCCAACCCCAAGCTCACAATGTCATACAACCAACCTTGGTGATGGGTTTGAGTATTTGATCTTTTGTTAAATTGGTGATAGTGGTAAGAAGTTCTTTTATTTGTTTTTGTTTTTTCAATAAGATTGTATTTGATCATTTAAATTGTGATTCTTATTATGATTATTTTGAAATTTCTTTAAATATTTAATATTTAGCATAAGGGGGTTAATTTTTAATTTCACTTATTTATTTGGTATCATTACCTCATAGTTTGACATGTGGCAATTTCCGTTAACAAAACTAATTGAAGGGGTAAATTTGCCAACGTTTCAAAGGGGAAACATATGTTACAAACCAAAGTTTGGGGGGACATTTTGTTACAAGGTCCAAAGTTCAAGGGGAAATTTTAAGATTTGTCCTTTTAAAAACATGGAAAATTACGGCATTTTCCTTTCAAAATCACCGAAGTACCCTTATCACTGTCAAATGCCATCAACCATACACCAGTACTAGATGTAGAATGTGTTCGGCTCTCCGGTTTGGACTCAAAAATTCCATTTCAGTTTTTATCACAAAAAATTTAACTAATTTTTCAAGAATCAACCAACTTTAACCTAAAAATTTAATTACAAACCGGTGCATCAAACGCACTAGTAGTCAAAATCGTCATCACCCCAAACGTCTCCTATCTTGCCATCGTGCACACCTCACCGTCGCCGGAGGTTGTGGACTTGATGCCGAGAACTCTTAAAAGGTCACAAAAAGTCGTGGTCTTCTTCGACGTCGTGAAATCGCACCTATCTTTTCCTTCTCTATTTTCAGGTCGCTGTCACCGTTTCCATAGGCGTCATCATCACAAGCACGATTGATAGCGAAAATCGCAAGCCTAAACGGTGGATATTGCCAATCTTCTTCACAAGGCAAGAATCACATATCCCGCACTATCATCGACCCGAGAGCAGGTTGGTGAGCACCTCCGGCAGCTTTCGTTTCACAACGGTTGTCATTCTCCAGCAAGAGCTTTGTCGTGATTTTGGACAATGGCGTCATGGTAATATTCTGGATTTGCATATCTAGGTTTGCAAAGTAGATCTTGTATTTTCAAAGTTGGGGTTTGTTTTTATTATTTCTGATAGAATTTGTGGTTTTGTAAAAATAATCTAAAGTCATTTTCATTAAGCGAGAAAATTGGTGAATGTTAGACTAGTGCTTTCGGTATGTGGGTTTGAAATGGAATTTTTAGATTAAAGTTAATTAACTGTTTAAAAAACTAGTTATAAATTTTATTAATTTTTCCAACAAAATAAAAAAGACAAAGACAGAAATGGAAAGTTTTTAATGGGAAAGTCTGCGGTAGAGTCTCGTTTATATAATCTATCGGTAGAGCTCATTTTATAACCGTTCGATGAATCTCAACGATTAAGATATTACTTGTGTATGAAACTTATGATGCACCTTATCTTATAGTATTATATACTAAAAAATAATTTTAAAAAATAAAATTTTAAAAAAAATTGTTTTCTTCTTCCGTCGAGCCCTGCACCCCCTACACGACCTAGGTCATCCTACTGCCGGCCCTGCGACCCAAGCCCCTTATCGTACAACGAGCCCTCTGGTGACCCAGGGCCTCCCCCGCCAAATGACAAGCCCCCCTACAACCTAGGTGCCCCCCAGGCCCACGAACCAAGCGCCCCCCGCCAGCGACCCAAGCCCCCTCCCCTCTCCCTGACGACGAGCCCCCCCACGCCAGATCTGGCCTCCCTTGACCTTCCGCTAGAGCCAGCCCCTCCTGCATGGCGACGATCTCCCCGCGACCCTCCCCCCCAACATGACCGACACACCAGATCTAGTTCACCCCCCGCCCAAAAAAAAAAAATCAAATCTCGACCTAAATCTTGGCTTGGCTCGCCCCCGTGACCTCCGAGATGCCCCGCCCTCTTGGCGATGCCGCCTCCAACCCGGCAAACCACAAGCGGAGAACCAAACAAGTTGAAGGTTATTTTTAATTTTTTTTTTTAATTCTTGACATGTAAAACAATGAGGTAAGGTACATTATTATTATCTTACATAAGCAACATCTCAATCATTTGATTATATCTGAAAGATTTAAAAATAAGCTTTATCGATGGGATAGATAAAAAGGGTTGTACTACAGACTTGCCCGTTTTTATGTAAATCCCTTATTTCTCAAGTTTATTTAAAAAGTAAATTCATTATTTTCTTGTAAATGCATTATTTGAAAATATCGGATTTACTACTGAAAGGAATTTTTGAAGAACAAGGAAAAATACAAATAAATCTATTTATTTTATCATAACTATAATAATAATCTTATAATTTTTTTAATTTTAATTTTGTAAAAACAGGATTGCCTAGTGAATATGTGTATGTATACATACATATATATATATATATATATTTTGAAAGGAGTAAACCCAGTATTTACTATTCTCAAACAAAAAAATCCAGTATTTTTTACTAATATTATTTTCACTTCACAAATAAATAAATACAAATGAACTAATAAATATTATTACATATTTTCATATTATTACACTTCACAAATGAACTATGAAGTGGTAAACGCATATTTAAAGATTATTACCCTTCACAAATACATATTTTGAAAATTTTAGAATGAATTTACTAATAAATACAAGATTTACTAATACATCCGGTATTTACTAAAATTATTTTCGCTTCACATATAAACTACAAAAATGATAAATCCGTATTAAAAAAAAAAAAAAGGAATGGATTTACTAAGATTAATTTCACTACACAATTAAGCTATAAAATGGTAGATACATATTTTCAGATTATTCCACTTCACAAATAAACTATAAAATGCTAAAAACATGTTTTCAAAAACATAATAATAATAATAATAATAATAATAATAATAATAATAATAATAATATACATGGTAAAGTAAAAAAAACAAATCCTAATAATAATAATAATAATAATAATATACATGATAAAGTAAAAAAAAACAAATCCTTAAAACTAAAGAATTTTAAATCAGCCTTAAAAATGATAGAAATTGAAGTCCCTAACTTGAAACCAGTCACTAAATACTCGCCTGGAGAAGATGACAGCTCCAATGTTGGGGGCAACACTAATCGTCGTCGTAAAAAAAAAAAAAAAAAAAAAAAACCTCCCAAACAAGCACAAACACACAGATCATAACGAAAATGGGGTAGCAACGGTTCTATTCGGAGGCATGGTCGTCGCTATTAGGAAATATCTTATATTAGCTTTATTGTATTAGCTGTATATTTAAATTTTCCACTCTTTATTAACTTCCTAAATTAGTGTAATTCAAATCCCACAGAAAGGGGATCACAGATTTCAAGCCTTAGACTTATTCTGCCATATACGTTGTATTTTATGTATATATACTACCCAATGTTAATGAAAATATATCTCAATTCCTCCATTGTTTGTTATGCCATTACGTTATTTTAGATGCTATCAGAGTGCATCCTAGTGCATGATTGTTGACCTTTTCAAAAGCCCGGACAACCAGTAAAACACCATGATGAATACAAGACAAACATCAACAGAAAAATCCCTTTCCAAACATCCAAACACCAGCAATGTCACTTCAACCATGGATTCATCCAGTCCACATTTCGTCCATGATTCAGATCAATCCGATCAGATGCTTGTTCCAACGAAACTGAATGGCTTCAATTATCCATCATGGAGTAAATCCATGATTCATGCCCTTACATCCAAGAACAAAATTGGTTTCATTGATAGATCTATTAAGCCACCTTCTGAAATAGAGCATCCAACACAATATGCTCTTTGGAATCAATGCAACAGCATGATTCAAAATGGTTCACCCACTTGGTGGAACCTGATCTAACCAAGGGCGTCGTTCATGCCAAAACAGATTGATAAGCGTGGGAAGATTTCAAAGACCAATTCTCATAGAAAAACGCACTAGCAATTTATCAGATTCAAAAATCATTGGTCTCTCTTTCACAAGGCCGATGACAGTCTTAGCCTATTTCACAAAACTCAAAAGTCTTTAGGATGAATTAGACACATATCGACCTATCCCTGCTTGCAACTAGATAAAGGTGCACATCGAACAAAGAGAAGAGGATCGGATGATGAAATTCCTCATGTGCCTTAATGACACTTACCATGGCGTTCGTAGCAATATATTCATGATAACTCCACTGCCTAATATTCGTTAGGCCTATTCTCTCGTCATTTAAGATGAAATGCAACGGCAAGTGACATTAGTGATAATTGAAAACTTCTCCATTGCTGCTGCAATTCATAATCATTCGAACAACTCCTCAAATAAATCAAAGGGCAAGTACTGTGAACACAATTGAAAGGGCCACACAATTGAAAATTGTGGAACTTTAAAGTTTCATTGCAAACACTGTGATAGAAGAGGGCATGCTGAAGAGAGATGCAGATACAAAAATCACACATGGACACCCAACGTCATAGACAATCGACGAGGCCAATCACAACAATAGCAGCATGGATTTCGAAGGTATTCTTTCCCTACTGCTAATGCAATAGATTCCCCTCAATCTAAACATGGAGTTTATCCACGGGACATTAGCAAAACAAGCCATACTCCTAACCCGGTCAACGTCTTGTAAAGATTTTCCACAGAGCAACTC
>JAFMPE010106047.1:1242-14257 GCA_024759925.1 Ficus religiosa | reverse complement strand
GTGACCGGCATGTACATCGCAATCACTGACCAAACGAGTGGATACAAACCACTTGAAAGATATAGTAATAATAATTCACAAGATTATAACTTTCTAGGAATCCAATCAGCAATATGCATGTGTATATATGTACTGTATCACTATATATGTGTGTGTGTGTGTGTGTAAATGCATAGGTGTACATATTTTGTGGGGAATGGTGGACTAGTTGTTGACCTAGTTGTCGGGTAGAACATGTTCTACAACTTTTTACTTGCCTTGAATATGTTTGAGAGAAAATTATGGGACGCTTCATATCCAATCTGGACTAGTAAAATGAGTTTGAATTGGATTATTAAATAATTTTTTATTTTTCATAACCCGAATCACGTCTTCTTCTTTTGCTTTTGTTGTTATCAGGTCAATTATTGACTTACTTATTATGTGTTCAATTAACTACCTTTCACGATTTACTAGTTTTGGTTAACGACCCCATTATTAGAACATGTGTAACAAGACAATTAATAATATGCTATTTTTTATAATAAAGCCTATTATTTGTTTCATATAGTCGTAGTTCTTTTAATTTTCATGGGATAATAAAATATCATTAAGAGTAATCATAAAGAATTAAAGATTTAATTAATAACATTGAATTTGTATATGAGGTTTGTTCATTTGCTCAAGGGATCGTCTTCTTAGGTTTTAGTCCAAACTAATAATAGTTTGCCATTCATAAATAAATAAAGTGAACACTTTATTTTTTGTTAAGATATAAGTGACATGAAATACTTTTATTTGAAAATTTATATCTTGGTCATTGAAGTAGTTGACTTCAAAGGTTTAAAATACATCAAGCTGGATAATATGGAATTAATTTGGTAACATTTTCATTTGAAATCAATTAATCTTAGATAACCATTTATGCAGTAACCTAGCATGTGAGTGAGTAACGGACTCATATTTATTGTTTGGAGCTTTTGAGTATGTTGACATAAAATCTATAGCTCCATTAAGAAGTCAAGTCCTCTTAGTGTTGCTCTAGATTTGGTTGATATTAAATAAATAAAAGTACTTTGAATAAATATCTGTTAAATAATTTGTTTATACATAGAATTATCAAGGCTAAGTAATGAAACTTGACCCAAAAAAAAAAAAGTAATAATAACTGTTAAGGTAAGCAAGAAATAATATAAAAAATAAACGCAAAAAATTTTAACCAAACATCGATGCTACTTATCACATGAGAAGCAACTAATGTTAAATCTATATATAAAAAAAAAAAAAAAAAATTCGATCGTAGTTACAAACATTATTTAATAATAATTTTACATATGATTCTAATATATACTACAGAGTTGAAATTTCTTTATCCCAATTCTAATGTTAAAAAAAAATTAAAAAAAAAAAAAAAGAAGATGAACTTTGAGTGATTGCTACATAAACCAACAATGCAACTTTAAACTGTTAATAGAATGACATAAAATCAATAATTAGTTAGTCAATTCTCAAATGAATAATTAAGAGTTAATTAATTATTTTTTATATTAGAATTAAATGGTCCATTAAATTTTTTTGTAAGTACATATTTTTCAGAAAATTATTATTTAGAATTAAGGTTTACCCAATTTGATTTTTTAATTTCAAATTTTGACCCCAAAAAAGTAGGAATTGTCTCAATTTACCTCTTACAACTCTGAATGATATAATATTCGTTGTAATTTTATACTTCCGTTATTGATATTTGACACGTCAATCATTTTACGAGTATAATCAATTTTGCTAGTCATATGACCCACACTTGATTTAACCTATTGAAAAATTGATTTTTTCAAACCAATCTCGTGACCTACATGAGTACATGTGTTTAAAATTGTTAAAAATCTGGGATTACTTTTGTAACATTTTACATTATAGGAGTGAAATGAGACAACCTCTATTCTTAAGGGGTTGAATTTAAAATACACTAAAAAATTTTAATCGAACAGAAAAAATCCCCTCTAAAAATGCTTGTTGTTCAATCTCGTCAGCTTCTGAGCCCTAAAAGGCCACTGCTTCATGTTCCTCCGCTGAATTTTGTCGCCGCCGACGAGCCTCCGTTGGTTCCTCTCCTTCGTTGGAGCTCCTATCCGTCGCAAAATCTGAGCCCTAGATCGGAGATAGCCTCGAATGGACAGGGAATGGGGTTCCAAGCCCGGCAGCGGTGGCGCCGCCTCTGCCCAGACCGAGGCCATCGACCGCCGCGAGCGTCTCCGGCGACTCGCCCTCGAGACCATCGATCTCGCCAAAGACCCCTACTTCATGCGCAACCACCTCGGAAGGTAACCCAATCAGTAAAATCCCTCTCACTCTCTCTCTGTCGATCGAATTTAGGGTTTGTTTCTAATTGAATTGGTTTGGTTTGGATTTTTGGTTGATAGCTATGAGTGTAAGCTTTGCTTGACTCTGCACAACAATGAGGGGAATTACTTGGCCCACACTCAGGGTAAGCGCCACCAGACGAATTTGGCCAAGAGGGCGGCTCGCGAGGCCAAGGAAGCGCCTGCTCAGCCTCAGCCCCATAAACGCAAAGTCAACATTCGGAAGACAGGCATGTCCTTTCCTTTACTTTCTTCTCGTTTATGTTGTATTTGCTTCACAGTCATTTTGTCGAACACTTGGTGGGTAGAAAATTTTCGAATTTGTTATTGGAATTTGTTGATTTCTTTGCCTTAGAATTTTCCTAAAATTTATTGGTTTTATAGCTCGGGAGTTAAAGATGAAATATTTGCCATGGGGCGTAGCTGAGTTGTGTTAGTTTTAGAGGACTAAATTAGGGTTTCGAATGAACTTTTGCATGGTTGTTCTTGAATTCTGATAATTTGTCATATTCCTTGCTTGAAATCTGCTAAAGAAGCATTTATTTAGAGACTTTTGAAACTGATAATTTGCTTATAAGCACCTGTATTTCCTACACTTGCAGTAAAAATTGGTAGGCCTGGGTATCGGGTGACGAAGCAATTTGATCCAGAGACAAAACAGAGGTCTCTTCTCTTCCAGGTATTCATGTTAACTGGCTTTTTCGTTATTTACCTGAAGTGATGATGAAACTTTTTTCCTCGATGCCTTGAGAAATCAGAGGTTATAGCTGTTCATGTGGTCTCGGTTTTGTCTTGCAGATCGAGTATCCTGAGATTGAAGACCTTGCAAGGCCCAGGCACCGATTTATGTCATCTTATGAGCAGGTGAACTCTACTACATGATCTCTATCTTTCTCTTCCACATTGCTACATTGCCTTTTAATTACTTAAGCTGAAATAATGCCAAAAAGTGATAAATTCAACGTTTCCATTGTGTTTGCATTTTCATGGCTACAGAGGGTCCAACCCTTCGACAAAAGATTCCAGTATCTTCTTTTCGCAGCTGAACCATATGAGATCATTGGTTTCAAGGTAAAACTAATATGTGAATCTTTTTTACGCTTGAACTTGAATTCTATTTTTTGGTTTGATGTAGTAATGTGAATTTCAATTTCAGGTCCCGAGTACTGAGATTGACAAATCTACTCCGAAGTTCTTTTCACATTGGGATCCTGACTCCAAAATGTTCACGGTTAGTCTTTTGGGCTCTTGACCCCCTACTTCATTTCCTTATAGCTGTGCTTTGGAAAACAGACTATCTACCATCTTGTGTCTGTGTCTGCTGTATGATGAGTTGTCCAATGTCAGCTTTGGTTGACATATTACTAGAGTTATTGATACTGAACCTAGATAGAAGAAAGAAACAGGGGTAAAAGAAGAGATGAATTGAGAGAAAGAGAGGAAAAAATAGAGAGAAGAGAGAACAATAGGCTGGAATATTCTATAATTATCATCAAGGTCCAAAATGAAAGATACAATCACTAGGTCCATTTGTAGTTGAATAAAATCTGAAACGTAATTATGTAGACTTAACAGTTCTTAAGTAATTCTAAGAGATAGACATAGCTATAAATGCCTAATTATTTGTATCTTGTTCCAACTTCCACATCACTTAGATAGTGGGTCAATTATGTCTTGGCTCTTTGTGTTATTTGAAGTGATCAATCACTATCGTGTTCTAAAAGGCGTTTATTTTCCACCTTTTTATGTCTTTTAAGTTGGCTTTAATCTGACATCTAGTATTTGGGATGTTTCAATATGCAGTTGCAGTTATATTTCAAATCGAAGCCACTAGAGGCAAACAAGCCTCCACCTGCCCCGGGAGCCAATGGCACAGCTGCTCCTGGTGTTCCACCAAGGCCATTGCCTCCACCACCTCAAGCTCCTCCTCCACCGCCCCCTCAAGGACTAGCACCAGGCGTGCCCATGGGAAATCCTCCTAGAGCCCCGCCACCTCCCATACCGGGATCCTTGCCACCACCACCTCCTCCCATGGCAAACGGTCCTAGGCCTATGCCTCCAGGTGGAGGTCCAGCTGCCCCTCCTCCCCCAGTTGGTAATGCAATGACCAATTTTGGTTTTGGAGGCCAGCAGATCCAGGGGCAGGGTATTCGCCCGCCTCCTCCACCTCCCAACATGGGACAGATCCCCAGGCCTCCCGCTTCTCAGTAGGTTTTGTGAAGCCAAATTTGTGCCTTAATCGATTGTGCGTCCGGTTTACTCTTCCATTTGTACATTATACAAAGCGCTACAAAGCGATGTTGACCCATCATTCTCATCGAGCTAGAAGTTGTTCCTCTTTTTTTTTTTATTAGAACTTAAAGCTGTATCTTACTGATAGCCATTTTGAGACGTTCGTTCATTCCGATTTACCAATCCATATATTCACCTTAGCTAATTTATTCCGTCATTTATGTCACCGATTTTATCTCATCTACTCATTTTTGCATAAGAATACAAACGTTTACAGTTGGCCTTGATCACAAAACAGAAATGAAAAGAAATGTATGGTAGCTATCCAAGTAAACTTGCTCCAAAACCAAATCAAACTATCAAAGAAACGTAACCCATAGGCTTCTAAGAAGACTAATTTGCAAATAGGCTCCTATAGGTATTGAAAACTTATTTGCAATTTTGCAGCAAGTAAACAGGTGGATTTTATAAGAGGAAAACTCTGAAAAGGGGCTTGGTATATTACAATACAAAATTCTTCTAACTTGTTACATTGGTAAAAGGGAAAACCTTCTGAATGAATTCTAAGAAGCGCCGGGAATAGAAGCTGGGGTCCACGGCGGAGATGGACAAGGAATCAAACTGAAAAGATTTGTATGCATGTTCAATCTTCTTACTCATGTTGTATTCTTGCAATATATCAATGATACCCAAATATAGCACAACGTCATACACCTCATTGAACATCTGCTCTTCTTGTTTCCCCGGAATCTGCTCTGCCCTTGCCGGCATATTTACACCCAGCTGGATTTGAAGCCTGTTTTAATAAGGTCCAAGAAAGTAAGATCGGTTTCTAAAGTCAAAAAGATTGTAATTTTCACTATGCTTTTATCATGAAGTTCGGAGCCACGACCATCTAGTTCTGTCTTTACGTTCGTGTAACTTGTGCTTGTGTCGATGATTCGACTCCTAAAGGGGTCTAGGACTTTATCTGAGACTCTTAAAGGGGTCTAGGTAAAAGCCAAAATATCAGCCAAGGAGCTTTGGACAGTTTTGGAATGGTTCTCAGGTATTGCAAGGATGGTACACATTTTATGGTGTGGTGAAACATACCTTGCTGTACCAGGTAGGAGGAGATCGACTTCCTCGTCGCCAGCAGCTGATGCTCGCAATCGACTACCCCTACTGTGTGGACCAACAACCACACTGTCATCGTCTTCTCCACGGGGGACCAAAACAAGGCCTTGAGGATAGTTCGAGATATCATTCTCCAAAGTCTCTGTAATTCAGAACAGCAAAATTTTAAAGTTAGAGAAAACGACGAAGCAACTGAAACATGTTTGAAGAGCAGTAATCATGTGCCCGGCTCATGATTGATCTTCAATATTACATAAAATGTTCTCTAAAGTATTGTCGAAGTCTCTCAAAGCATAAAATCAGTCCAAATTTGTGCTGAGTTAAATCTCATCTACAATAATTTATTGAATCATGAAGACGAGCACTAGAACAAGAAACCACAAAGGGAAGTCTAGTTTAACACTTTGCTGAATTAAAACAAAATGAAAACCCGGCAGTGCTTAAGTTTACATTTTAGAGTTGCATGAGATAAAGCAAATTTTCAAGAGAGCTGACCGACCTCTTTTTTTTTTTTTTTCATGATTCATATATTAATATGCTAGTAAAGCTACTTTCGTAATGAGAAATAGTTGGGTAAATGATATAGTACAGTAAATATAGCGCTACCTTCCTCTGCAAGCATTCCCAATCCATCCGTTCTTCTGCTTCCGCTGTAGGGCATTAGAGACCAAAGGGGTTGAGGAGCACGATAATGCACACCTAGTAAAAGGCTGTAGTCCATGATGTGCTGGGCTTCCAAAAATTTACTGTCAATCTCAATCTGTCTGTACAGACACAAATGCGGCAAAAATTAGTTTCAAAACCAGAACCACGGTATAGACAAGCTCACATGTTGAGGCAGGTAGACGACAATTTGAACTGGGAAAGTTGGTCAACTAATGTTACAAGAAACAAACGATCGTAAAGGTACAAAGAGTCATGACGTATAATATTAGGAAGAAATTTATCCTGCATTATAAACTACGAAAGGTAAAGATATAGTAGAGAAACACTCTCAGAAGTGATCACATACTTCAGTAGAGCCTCTCGCCAAGATGGTTCCAGATAAAAGCAGTAGTTTAAATCCAAATCCTTGAGTGTCGTGTTTTCATCAATTTCAACCTTGTCTGCCGAACGCCCTAGGGATGAACCTTTCAGATCAAACCTTCGATGTATCCTCAACTCCGTGCAAAACATGTTTCCCATCACCACAAAACGAAACTGCGAAGGAATTCTTGTATCAGTCTCCTTAGTATAAGCACCGAGACACTTTAGACCATATAAGAAATGTATGGAAATAGCAATAAAGGTTGTAATGGACGAGGATATTACCAACTAGAATGAATTTTACAAAATTAAGATGTCCAAAAGTATAGCTGGTCATGATATCATATCAATGGAAAAGTCTGAGCAGTGAGCACACAGGAGAATAGAGAGAATCTTACTAATTGTGTCGTTACCTTTTGACCGCTTGAAGGTTTGATTCTGTGAAGACCAAAGAACTTTGTAATCAGTGTATTATCATATGATCTTACATGATGATGATAATCCGGAAGCATCCGTAGGAGAACCTACACATCAGAACTATAGTTAAAAAAATGAGAAAGAAAAGATAATAAGATGGGGGAAAAACTTCCAGTTATTAAAATTAAAAAAAAAAAAAAAAAAAAAAAAAGAAAGAAGAATATGGGGAGCAATATAAATATAGACTACAGCCTAATAAAGATGGACAAACCTTCACTTCGGATTTTCGAAGCGTTTTAATGATGAAGCGATCGTCTTGAGACAGGAAAAACACACTACCACTTTTCCCTGGAGAGGAAAGTTCTCTCAGAGCATCATTTCCGCAAATAGAAATCATGTAATCAGCAGCATCTATCTTGAACATCTCCCTCAAATTCCTACAGTAAGTAGCAATGGAATGTGCATTGCATCAAGCACAACAAAAACCAAATGCAACCTTTTAACGGTAAGAAAATAAATTACTTACAAAACCAAGTTCGAACACAATTTGTCCTCCATTTATTATATATCTAAATTATTTTATTTTAGTAAATTCATAAAGCAAAAGACATGTGCCGCCGACAAACATGAATGAAGCTAAATAAGAAGAGAGTCAATAACAAACCTGAAGACCATAGGGCAATAGTCTTTCCACTTAAAATCTTCTGATTGATGAGGAGGAGTCAATTGGGAGCCTTCTTTAGGAAAATTCATCCAAAAACTTGCACGGGGACCAAAATCTGACGCCCGAACTTCCCGTCTTTGAATAGGGGTAATTTTTCCCACAGTATATCTGACCATTTCTAATCCACTTTCAACATCAAGCTCTCCAAAACATTGAAATGTAAAATTAGACAATAGCCATGAAGAAATTCAAATATGCTGCTTGGATTCAACTCCTTCCGTTGCTTTTTAAAAGATATCAGAACATCTAAGTTAAAGGAATTTATGCTCTATCTACGTTATGTTCAGAAGCATAAAGAAAAATACTTTTTTGTCCGCACAAGAAACATATAGAATTTCGAAATCTGTTTAACATTCTCTTCCCCGCCCTCCCCTCTTTAAAATAACTATCACAGCAAGATTGGACCAACTCCAGGCCATAGAATTGACATAGTACGGAGAAAAGAAGAGTGCAGTACTTGTAATTTGCATGATAATGATTTCCAAAAGAAATAATAATACCAGAAGAGAGACAAAATTACAGCAATGAACCTAAGAGTTAAAGCTGGAGGAGTCTTGAAAAATAAGTAAAGATAAGAGATTATACCTGATACCAAGCTGCAAACTAAGCATTAGATCATAACTCCTATGTCCTTTAATGATCGCTTCTCCAGGTCTCTTTACTTCTTTTGCCAGTTTCTTTTGTCGTCTCTTTGCCCTTCGAGATTTTTGTGAAAAACTATTGGTTAGCACTAGCTCACTAATTAAGACACCTTGCATATATTCTCGTTCCAAGAAAGGTATGTTCGAGCCAGCATCTTTATCACCGCCTTCTGAGATGGGTTCAGATATGCCTAAGAATGAATTATTCCCAAGAAGTTTTTCTATTGATACCTCAAGACTCCAGCGCCTTTCCAAGGAAACATTTCTATTACGTGACTGCTCCAAATTCAACAGGTTTCTTTTAGAGAGCTTATCGGCTGAATTACGACGAGATCCATGGCTCCCCACGACCTTGGCATTTCCCATATCAGCTGAAGTAGCATGGTGGATATGCCCATTATTCTGCTTTCTCATATCTGGCAATATCCCTCTTTTCCTCAAAGCATTGAGGTAAAGTTCTTGCATAGCTGGAAGTTGACTGCCAGGTGGGTAAAAAGATCCTTTTCCATCCTTCAAACCTCGTGTCCAAGTTCCAACATAGCATCCCCCATCGCTCCATGTATAAACTCCAAATCCATGCATCATGCCGTTCGACCAGCTTCCTTCAAATGTATCCCCATTTGTCCAAGTAAGAGTTCCTTTTCCCGACATCGTCCCTCCTTTCATTATTCCTAGAAAAACATTCCCGTTAGCCCATGTATACTTACCAGGCCCTTCTGGTGTCCCCTGGATCCAAGCCCCTTCAAAAATGTCTCCATTAGGAAAAACCTGATATCCCAAACCATGCTTGAGACTTAACCTCCATCTTCCCTTGTAGGTTATCCCATCCGATCCAGTATAAGTCCCCGTGCCATGCATATAACCACCCGAAAACTCACCTTCATAAGATGCACCAGAAGACCATTGAATCGTTCCATTCCCATGTCTCATCCCCCTTCTCCACTCACCCTCATATACACAACCATCTGACCATACATACTTCCCCCTACCCTCAGGGATGTTGCCAAGCAATGACCCAGAGTAGGATTCCCCATTGGGAAGCAATAGCTCCCTGACTCTGAATCTTGCAGCCTCAGATGTCCGATCAACTTCTCCATTTGATGGAGTCAAAACGTTATCCTTTTCGGGAATAGCATCAAGGGATCTTGTTCTCTCTGCACTAGTGAGTGCTCCTTCTACTTTATCAACAATGGCCACAAGGCCAGACATGCATAATGACACAAAGAATACAGTTCCCTTATACAATCACACTTGTACAAAAGTAGTCACAGGTCACAAGACAAGAAAGAATAGAGTATACAAATTAAACCTCCTCCTTCTTCGGGTTTTGATCTGTTAACCATAGAAAGAACATCGAATCGTCATCTGAGCAAGAATTTTAAGAGCATATTATAGCGATTAGAAACAAAATCCCTTTGTTCACTATAAAAGAGTCACACTAAGGGAAAAAACACATGCCCAAAATGCACAAACAAAAGCTATTTTTTAGCATACCAGAAATACTTACAAAAGCAGTATTTAAAAAAAATAAATAAATACAACTTGATCCAGCAACAAAAAATATTGAATTTCAAGAAAAATATCATCAGAGTAATTGAAAATTCAACTTGTTGATAAAAGATAGAATCTGGGACCACGTTCTAATCTCCAACTCCAAACAGATTCCCTTCTCAGCCTCCATTACAAATAGAATATCTTCTTTCCGTGATTTACCAAACTGGGTTCTTTTTTTGTCATTTTTCACTTTCTCACCTTGGCAAACAAAAAAATTGCCTCTAAAACAAGCTCAAAATCCAATTTTGCTCACCCTAGCTAGTTATTCCTAAATAAATAAATAAATAAAAACAAAAAAACCTTAAACATTAAGCTCAAGAAATTTAAAAAAATATATAATTAAAAAACAAAAATGTCCGAAAGATCACACATTTAAATTCTTTCATTTCCACAGAACACAACAAAAACACCTCAAAAAACCCCCCCAAAAAAAAAAAAAAAAAGAAAGAAAACAAAGAAAGAAAGAAAGCTCTTTTTTTACTTCAATTACACTTTTTTCGTTGACTTTCTTCGTTCCGATTCACAAAAGGAACAAAGCTTTTGAGCTCCAAATCTGTTAACCTTTCGATACAAAAAGTTAAAGACTAAAAACTTTTTTGCTAATCGTCATGTTATTTTTGCTGACACGAAGAACAAGAATTCCGAAAAGGAAAAACTCAAAACACAGATAAACGAAAAAGAGAACCTGAAATCAAAAGAACTGCAAGTTGCGATAAAGTAAATATTTACGCCGCAAAAAAGCTGTCTGGTTTTGTGGCTTTTGCTTTATTTACATATACACATATATGTATATATGTTTATATAATTTCTCTCCTTGTTCGACTGCGAAGAAGCTTTTCCTTTGTTTCGCTTTCAAAGATCAATCTTTTCGATGTGACGAAATGTCTACGAACCCCAGCTCAGCTACACAGTTCACACAATACTCTCTCTCTCCTCTCCTCTCCTCTCCTTCTCTCTCTCTCTCTCTCTCTCTCTCTCTCTCTCTTCTTTTTCTCACTCTTTTTCTCTCGAGCCAAACACGTAAATAAAAGAACTCGAAAATAGTAGCCATAAAGTAAATAAATACAAGAGTTACCATTAAAATATTATCAAAATATAGTTGCGCGGTTAAAGGGTCACCCGTTGGTTAAAATGACGGTTGTACCCCTGTTAGGTAGTTGTCCGAAAATTTACACAAGATTTTTTATTGTCGTTTCCATTTTGGGGATAATTAGGTTTAATTGATTTAGTTAATTAATCATCCCTAAAACGGATTAGTGACAAACAAACAACAAAATGCTATGGTCTTTTTGTTTTGGCTATTTTTTAACTCAAACAATTCAGGTTTCTCAATTAATAATTTATCATTTAATTAAATTTAATTATTAGTTTATTCATTAATTGAAACGTCACTTGCTGATCCTCTGTGCCTCACGTAGGAAAAGTCGTCAGTTTTGACTGGAGTTTATTGGTCCGTGAAGGAGATAGGTGACCGACGCAGATGATTGGCCACTGTTTTCAAACGGTAATTGGGAGTCGGTAGAGGTGTGTGATGATCTTTTAATATTTTGGAATTTTGTAGGACCAAGTTTGAAAAGGAATTTAAGAAATAAATATTGGGGAAAAAATATATATTATCAACATCTTTTGGGTTAAAAGTTTAATCTATACTTAATACAAAGATGCATGGATTAAAGTACTCATTAACATTGTTTTTCGTGATGTGTATTAAAATATTAATAAAAGAACGTTCTAATAAGAGTTGAGAATCGGCATTATTATCAAATGATAAGAAAGTTATTTGTTCATTAATTAATGTTGTTTATTTTTTTAGGAAAAAATTAGTCCCATGTAATTGATTTTTTAAACTAGCAATTTTTTTTAACAATATCAATAGCCTAAAGTTTTTTTTTAATTATTTTTATAAATGCAGGCCAGCAGCTGGTTTTTCTTTTTTTTTTTTTTTTTTGCCCGTTGAAAAAAAAAAACCTTAGAGAAATGTGTCACAATTATTTATTTATTTTTACATAAAATATAAAAATTCCAAAAAAGAAAAAAGTTACTTGCAAAAATAATATGCATCCAAATTTTGATTCGTGTCATTTTCGATTCATGTCGTCGTGTCGCGATCCGTATTACCACTCGTAATCCAAAATCATAGGAATTGTGGTACAAATCCTTCAATTATATATCAATAAGGAATTAAAAAAAAATTAGCAGGTTAATATTGTTAACTTAAACCATCATTATCTGGAAGTATAAATGAATAAAATCACTTTTTTTTTTTTAATTCTTCATTAAAACAGCAACTTGCTCGTAACAGTAAAAGCGACAATATTATACATGTATAGAGAGAATGCTCGTTTGGTATTTGTTGTTGGGAGTTACTTTTACATTATTAACAATTTACAACAGGTCCAGCTTGTTTGGTAAATTCTATTTTTATAAATTTCATAAAGAGGATAAAGCTACTTCTATGTTAGTGTCTCCATTCTTGATATATATTTAAATTTACATAGATTTTAATAGTAAATAATCCAGTCTATTTATGTGTGTAACAAGTAAAGATTAAAATAATAATTCTACATGAATGCGTGTAACAAGTAAAGATTAAAATAATAATTATACATAATCAGATGTGAAAGTACTGTTATATTTTATCTATAATCATTTATATATGTATATATTTTTTAGATATAAAAATTTGGTGATGATAACCTAGATATATAATCGTTGACCTACAACAAATTAAATTAAAACAACAATTAATATTTTTATTAAATGAAAATTAAATATCTTTATAACAATTCAATCCATAATTTACTAAAAATCTAAACATATTTGCTTCTAGTCGTTCAAAATAACTTAAAGAGAAACTCATCAAATCTCTATATACGTGCTTTTAGCCGCAGTAACTTTTAACTAACATTACATATCATGAATATATAAATTTATAGTAAAAATTTCAACAGCATAATATAATTTAC
>JAFMPE010106016.1:10755-23771 GCA_024759925.1 Ficus religiosa | reverse complement strand
AGAAAGGACCTGGCTTTTAACGTTGCTGTTAATCTGATGTCCTTCAGCCGCTTCCAAATCCTCCAGTATTTTTTTTTTTCCTTTTTTCCCTTTATTTTTGCATTAAAATTGTCTCGAACATATTCATGAAAAACTAAAAATAAAAAAATAATAATAATAATAATAAAAAACAATTACAAGTACAAAATATGAGGTTATAAAATTTCTTGAAGATTCTTGCTTTTTGCCACCAAAATTTGGTAGCAAAAATATATATTCTGCTTCCAAACCTTAGTAGCAAAAAATATAATTTTTTCGCCCAATTTAATTTGGTAGAAAATATCATCCACAAGAAAAATTTTGGATTCCCGTCAACATGTTTGCTACCAAAACAAGTTTGGTAGCAGAAAAGTACTATGTTGCTACCAAACAAAATTTGGTAACAAATGACTTAAGCAGAAAAATTTTGACTTCCTGCCAATGTTTTTGCTACCAAAACAATTTTAGTAGCAAAATGTGATATTTCCCTATCAAAATTTGGTAGCAGAAATTTATATTCTACTTCCAAACTTAAGAAGCAAAAAATACAATTTTGCCACCAAACAAAATTTGGTACATTAGCAAGGAAAAATTTTGCTTTCCACCAACATTTTTACTACCAAAACAATTTTGATAGCAAAAGTTTATAGTTCGTTACCAAATCTTGGTGGCGGAATGTTGACCTTTTGTTACCAAATATTGTTTTGGTAGCAAAAAGTTTTCGGTATGAACTAAATTTTGATTCCAGTCATATCATCTGTTACCAAACTATATTTGGTAACGGATTGTGTTGTTTTATTACCAAATTTGATAATGAAATTTTTTTACCTTTCAGTTATCAAAATTTGGTAGCGAAAAATCTATTTTCTATTACAAATTTACTTTAGTATTAAAAACTGTGGTCTTTTAAAGTTATGATTCTTGTAGTGCACTATAGGCCTGCCTGTAACCATTAATTTCTAGATAGAAAGTATAAAAGCCCAATTTTTCGTCATTCACTTCTAATTTTTCATTCAGGTTATATTGAAATAGTCTTATTTAGAAGTACGTGATTGTTCGAAAGGAATCTTTGGTTGATATTTAAGTAAATAATATTTAGGGATTTATACCTAAATAATTTTTTTAAGAAGTTTTTTAATAAATGATCCAAGTTTTTAAAAATTAATTAAAAATCCTTTTTTCAAAAATGATTAATCAGTTGTCTTAAATGATCAATCCGTGATTGACCATGTAATAGTACATCACTGATTAATCATAACGTAAATTACCAAATTTTATAGTCAATCATTGATTAACCATAATATGAATTACCAAATTTTATAGTCAATCACTGATTGACCATTAGTCAATTACCAATTTCATAGTCAATTATTAATTGATCGTTAGTTAATTACTGATTGACCAAATCTAAAAAATAACAAATGGCAATTTTCCTAAATAAAAAAAAAAATTTGAGATGTCTATTAGATTAGTTGACGAAAAAATGTCACCCGAGCTAATTTTTCTAATATTTGCTAATATCTCCTCATAAACAATAATCCCGTATAGTCTTCATTGATTTTGTTTGGGATAATTGGTTTGATAAATATTTTAACACAATCAGCTATCTTAGCTCTCGACATTACTACACATAATTGGTCATGTGAAAAGACAGGTTCAGAATGATATTTCCTACATAGTCCTGTAAGTTCGGGCAGCCTGGCTAGGGCCGGCCTAGACCTAATGTGTGGAGAGGGAAAATCGGGCTGGGCTGGGCTTGGCCCGGCCCGATCAATTGGTGGGCCAGTCGAAACTTTAAAATTATAAGCCCGGTCCGGCCCTAATGCCTGACGGGTTTAAATTCGGGTCGGGTAAACAAGCTTAAATTCGAGCCGGGTAAATGGGCTTTTAAAAAATGTTTTATAAAAATAAAAGAAAGAAATAAGACAAGTTAAGTAAGTAATTGTAAACTCTTCAATCTTCATAAATGAAAAAAATTACAACATTATTATTACATAATTAGACTTTAAATACTTAATAATTAAAAAAATGACAATTGAAGATTAAAGGTGTGGAAAAAATGAAGAAGTGATGGGGTATTTATAAGAAGAAAAAAATGAAAGATAATTAAAAAAATAAAAATAAAAATAAAACAGAGCAACGGTCACTAAAAATAATTAAAATGACCGTTGCCTGGTGGTTGCCGCCACAATTTTGGGCTTTGGCCCCAAAACTTTGTTGCCATTGCAAGTTTTGCAACGGTCAGATTTTTCCTTTTTTATTTTTTCATTTTTATGATTATTTTTTTTTACCATTGCAGTCCTTCCCCCCCCCCCCCCCCCCCCGCGGTTACCATTGCATTGCAACAGTCTTCTTCCTTGTTTATTTTTATTTCTTAAAGCAATTCTTTCTCTTTCAAATGAAAAATCAATATTATACGATGTGTATTTGTATTACATTATTATATGAAATTTCTAATCATTATAATATAACATTAATATTTATTTTTTTCAAAAAAAATATAAATTACAAGTTTGAAAAAAATATAAATTACTATATATTTGAAATGATTTAGAGTGCAAAATTTTTAAACACATCAATATAATATGTTGTTTTAAAAATTAAAAAAAATAAAAAAAGTGAGTTGGCGGGCCGGGCTTCTGGCGGCCCGACCGAACAGGCCAAACGGGCAAACACCAGGCTCAAAACTTAGGTCCAACCTGACCCTAATGATTGCACCGGGCCAAGGATAGGCCCGACATGTAACGGGTCGGATCAGGCCCCCCTAGGGCCAAAATTGCAGCATTGGGTCGGCCCGCTTAACCCGGCCCATTTGCAGCTCTATTCTTACATAATCTAAAGTTTGACCTTGAGCTTTGTTTGTTATCATTGCAAGGCTTAACCGAATAGGAAATTGAGTACGATTAAATGGAAATGGATATTTGTTATTCACTATTGGTATTAATGGTATTCTTGGTATAAAAAAATAAAATAAAACAAATCAATAAAATCCTTTTTTCCAGACTAATAGTCATTTCTTATTTCAGCATCAATAATATTTTGTTTGAAATCTATATAAATTAAGCGTGTTCCATTACATACTCCTTCCGAAGCATTTAAATTACGTAGTAAAATAATAGTACAATTAGGTTTTAATATTAGTTCATGTGGAAGAATTCCATTTGGTGTCAACATGTTTAAAAAATTTTCACGAAATTGATATCCAGTATTTCATCAAAACTATAATATTTAATTGGATCACCAAGAAATTGATGAATTAATAAATTATTTATTTGATCAACGTAGTTATTTTTAGGTGTTAATATTGCTCTATTTGTCATTAGTTTTATGTTATTAAAATATTCTCTCATATGTGGAAAAACAGTATTTATTAGTTATTGTAATGACATAATACCATCTTTGTATGGTATAATCATAGTATATGGTAATTTTATATTATCATCTTCATTTTTTCTTCCTCTTTTCCATTGCCAATTCGGAATAAAAAATCTGAAAAAGCAGAATCATTTTTGTGTTAATTCTATTTTAATAAATAAAATCCATAAATATGACATCACTAGACTTGCATTTATAATTTCTTCCTTTGATCGAGGAAGAACCGGAAGAACTTGGCGGAAATCTCCTCCAAGTACTACCACTTTTCCTTCGAAAGGCAAGTTACGTTCATTTGTATCTTTGTAACGTGTTGTCTAAAGCCTTTGTTGTTTGTTTATTCATCATTGTTGCTTCATCCCATATATTATAATTTTTGTCATTTGTAACAATTTGGCAAAACTTGATTGTTTACAAATGTAACATGTAATATTATTATCAATATGAAGTGGTAGTTTAAATCTTGAATGAGCAATTCGTCCACCAGATAGTATAGCTGTAGCAACTCTCGAAGAAGTTGTAGCTAAAGTAATAAAGTTTTTAGATCTGATAGTAGCCAGTATAGCACGATATAAATGAGAATTTCTTGTACCACCAGGCCCATCAATTAAATAAATTTAAAAAAAAAAACAGCGGTTTCATCTAAAAGAGCTTTGTTTACTATTATGCCATATGCATAGATGCAAAATTGTTTTAGTCATAGATCATAAACAGTTAAAATAAGGGAAAAATAGAGAAATAGCCATCATTTGGATACATCCTTATAATTTTGCCCATTCTAACACTAAAACTGATAATTTTGTTATTTCATATTTTTTAATCCATTTTCTTCTAATTTTCAATTTGAATTTTCCATTTTATCCCTCTGTATATATCTATGTTTTAACATGAACTTTTTCATTTCCATTTTTTTTCTCTATTCAACTCTCTCTGTCTCTCTAGAACTTTTTCCCTCTCATAATCGCATACCTCTCTCTTCTCTGTCTTTCTCTCTCATCGCTCTATCTTTCTTTCCTCTCTGTGTTATGGTTTCCCTTCTCGCATATCTCATCCTCTTCAAAGGCGAACAGCAATCTCACCGACGATGGCTCTGTTTCTTCCTTCTTTGATGACTCCATCTCCTTCCCTACTACCCTCTGATGTTCGATCTTCTTCATGGTCCCCAGTTTCTATCTGATCGAGTTCCAATCTTCTTCGCCATGAGCAACTGCCTTTTTCACCTCCTTCTCCAGCCGATGTCAACATCGCAATCTCCATTGCTACAATCTCCAGCCAATAAAAAACTCAACATTTGTTTTGCCTGCTTTTTGGTCACCATAGGAGATGTCGATCTGTTAGTTTCCTTCTTACTGGCTGCAGCTATGACACCCTAGAAATTCATAAACTTGATTTCATATTATAATGGATTTCCTTCATTAATATATCTCTAATGAATTATTTTGATGAATATCAAATTTCAAGATCATGAATAATTTTATATGTCTCATCAGAATGATGATGTTGATGATCTAACAATATTGAGTTTCTCTATTTAAATGAGAAATTAAAGATACATATAAAATAAGTCGAACGATATGTAAATTTATAAGAAAAATTTATTACGTTGTATTAGAGGGATTAATATTAATTTTTGGGAAGGAACCCCAATTTTTATTAGTAGGTTAATTTGATGATCTTAGTATTTATTTTGGTCATATCAATATTTAAGTATTGAGGGTATGATTGGGAAAAATTAATGTGTCACATAAATAGGCGATGAATTGTTAGTATTTACTAGGAGTAAATTTAAAGGTCAAGGATTGATCAAGAGTTGAGATTAGGTTTGAAATCAATATTGTATATTTTATGTGAAGGGATCCTAGGCAAATCAATGGCAATGATTTGGATTTTAAGTGATCAATGAGTGCTTAGGTCAAGGATTAGTGTGGTTGAGAATCTAATGGGGTGAGATAAAAGATGACAACCTTCGATCAAAGGATGAAAAATTAGAAGAAAGAAAAACAAAAATAATTATAATAAAATGGGAAGCCATGAGGGATTCGGATCTTTGTAGTCCAAACAAGAAGAAATTTGAACAAGGAGAAAAGAGGTATGTGGTGTATGCATGCAACCTCAAGTAACAGTTGGCATGGTTTGTTTAGGCAATATGACACAAAACAAGTATATGTGAAGGAGACCATTTGTCTTCCACATTGTAGAACAAAATTTTCACATCAACCCTCCCCTCAAAGTAGCAACATTTCAAACTAGAAATCAATAAATATTTTCCACTTTTAGCCCTCAAAAAATAGCGAATTTAAGAAACATATTAGTTGAAAATAAACCCTAACATCACATTCCATTCTCGCACAAGTTAAGTTCAAAAACCTAACTCCTCTAGCCACCACCAAGCTCAAAAAACTACCAATACTATTCTCCATCCCTAAAACCCTCTAGCACCCTCTTCTCTCCATTTTCAAGCTCCAAGCAACCACATTATCAAGTTCGAAGAAGTGTGAAGCGGAGTTAGAGGACATATTACTAGAGGTAACCTAGTGGTTATCTCTGTGTTTTATTCATTTTTAGAGAACTAAAGCTTGTTCTATAGTTAGAATATTAATGTTAGATCCCTTCTTACCTAGGAAAAGGTTTTGAGAAGAATTTTGGAGGTCCAAGGTCTTTGAGGATCTACGAAGCGTTTCGATAAGATCTATGAACTTTGTTAAAACTTGTAGTTATTTTGATAATATGCCACGAGTTAGAAACTTTAGTATGAAAAATAAATTATATGATAAGATTTTACGGATGATAAGTTTCATTTTAAGCTTTGGAATCACTTGGTGTACTATGTATGTCTAAAATTATGTGCATTTGAAATTGTGACATAAAAATAGAAAGAAAAGGAACCCTTGGGGTACAGTCTAGCCATGGATTTAATGAACTTCGAACCCCTTAAGCTCAAAATTTTGGATTATAAGCTATATATCTACAAACTATATTTTTTAAACTTTACAAGTTAAGACTACGAACTGAGAGTTTTGCTGGAACCCTATACCAACCATGGGTTTTGTATGTTTTTTGTAAACTACAATGTTTTGTAAAACTATTTTTGATACTTAAACTGGACATTATAATGTTTTTAATGACATATCTTTTGTCTTATTTTGACTTGTTAGTGAATTATTATGATTTTTCTAAATTTAACCACAAATCTAGACATATAGTTCATTTGTAAAACCAACAGTAACAAAACATCATTATATGGCATATAAAACTCTAACTGTATGATTGTAAAGTAGACAGCCTAAGTTTTGAAATGAGCTATCATACATTTAAAATGAATGAGTACATAATTTTTAATAAATCATACAACATTAGATTAAAATCTGGTAAATTGAGATTTTACTATGAGATTATTAAATATCTACCAAGAGACTACCTTAGCCTAACTTAATGACCATGGCTAATGAGATTGGGCCTTACAAGCCCAATACTAAATGAAAAACAATCCACTTAGGGATAGATACTTAGGTGACTCTTTGTCACCAAGGTTATGAAGATTAATTGATTAATTAAAAATAGATTAATAAACTAATAAATATATAATAAAATATATTTTATGTTTAGAAGGTTAATTAGTAATTAATTAAATTTATTTATTTATTACAAGAGCTAATAAATGATTATTAGTTATGTAAGTAAAAGTATTCTATTGAGTAACTATGTAATTAGAATACGTGATTTATAAGATATTAGTTAATCATTAATTATGGATAAAATTATGGATGATTAATTGAACATTAATTATTAGTATAATCTAATTATTATATGAGAAAGAATATTTAAGTTACAAAATTAATTATTAATAATATAATTATTAATTAGTCATTAAAATTATGTCATTTATTTATATTTATTCAAAATTAAGTATTAACTATTAATTAATTGATTAATTTATTAAATAAATAATTAATTTTTTTAAATATTTAATAATTAATATGAATTAATTATTAAGGTTAATTATAATGCAAGTAGTTTAAGCTCATCATAATTTTTAAATAATAATACATAATGATAATTCTTTCTAATATCGATGTATTGTTAAAACAGGATAATTTACCAAAATTTAGTAGTAGGAGATATTACTTCAGAAGTTTGAGCACCTAAGACAGGTATGTGCAAACCTCATCTACATTATGGAACAAAATGTTTTCCTTATTGATGTTCCATATTTGTTATAATTTACCTTGATGATGTGATGAATATATGCGTTATGTGTATTGCTTTGATTAAACATTTAATATGCATAATTTCTCTTACACTAATATGATCAATATGTCTCATATACTTTTATGCCATAATGATAGATGCATGTGACATATTAATCTACAAATTGTTATAATTAATAAGAATGAGGCTAACAAAAGTTCGGAATAAGTGACGTATCAATTTTCAATTAGTGAGTGGATATGATAAGAACAAAAGTTATAAGTTATGATATTGGAAATTGTTGGAAGGTCTCCCCCCAACTCCCTATTGGTTAGGTGCACATGGATATGACATAGGGACCTTTAAGTAGATAATATATATATATATAAAATAAAGTATAATTAAACACATATAGATCACATACATATTGAACATTCATATTGTGACGTTTGATTAAACATTTAATGTGCATAATTTCTCTTACACTAATATGATCAATATGTCTCATATACTTTTATGCCATAATGATAGATGCATGTGACATATTAATCTACAAATTGTTATAATTAATAAGAATGAGGCTAACAAAAGTTCGGAATAAGTGACGTATCAATTTTCAATTAGTGAGTGGATATGATAAGAACAAAAGTTATAAGTTATGATATTGGAAATTGTTGGAAGGTCTCCCCCCAACTCCCTATTGGTTAGGTGCACATGGATATGACATAGGGACCTTTAAGTAGATAATATATATATATATATATATAAAATAAAGTATAATTAAACACATATAGATCACATATATATTGAACATTCATATTGTGACGTATGATGATATAATCTATAAAAATATTTTGTCAGATATAGTTTGTGCTTTCTGAGTGAAAACTCATATGTGTGTGTTCGTGCTGTAAGTAATGTAGGTAAGTAACCTGTCACTTAAATGTTTTCTGGACTGGCGAAGGCAGAGGCGATGAAAGAATAGTGTGGAATACCACCACGAATTTAATTTCCACATTTAGACTTCTTAAATTATTTTGTATCGATTATATTTATAACTATGTTTTCAATATTTTTGTGCTACTAAACTAGTAGGAGTACTTTACGAGAAAAAGACTTTAAAATCTTTTTTTTTTAACTCACATGACGTTATACATTTTTAAATATTATCTAAGTATGAATTTGAATATGATATTTATCATCTAGAGATTTTCAATTCCCTCAGTTAAAAGCTTGTATATTTAATTCTTCAAGTACGAATATGATTTGTTTTTTTAAAAAAATTATGTCTTTTTGGAACATAACATAAATAAGTGTTAAGACTAAATGAATGAAGAATAAAGTAAGTTAGTTAACGGTCTGAAAAATTAGGTCATTACATCAGCAGCTAAATCCTTGCCGTCAGAGACCACGAACTTCAAAGTGACCAGATCTAACTCCACCATGACAGATTGAGCACATTCACTTCTCTAGCCTCGTCATTGCAGATCTGAGGAAACAAGATCGATTAAGAGCGATTGGTGGTTAAGTACAATAAGGAAAAGAAAAAGATTCTGGTGGAATTTTCTATTTCTAATCACAGTTTTTCTAATTGATTTTGCTGCGATGATTGACAATCTCTCAAATTGAATATTTTCATTATTGCGATACATGCTGATTAACTTTTCCACTCTCTGATTGTTTATGTTGTGATGATGATTGGTAGGTTCCAAATGGGTTACCAAATTAAAACATTGTCATAATTGTGCCACTATTGAGTATAAAGTGAGCAAAGGTCGTTCCTGTAGAGGATTGGTTCTTATTAATTCGTTATTAACTCTAAAATTTAAGATACACTGATACTAGACACTAAATTAAGAGGGATTTTTTGATATTTAAAGTGAATAAATGAAAACGTAAAAGAAATTAAAGAAAGACTCTTGAATTACAAAAGATTGGTTAAGGAATCATTTTCCACAACTAAGCATCAAACATTACTGAAATAAGAATTTATCTCTACCACTAAGCGTCAAATCATTACTGAAATAAGAATTTATCTCCAACTTTCTATTGAAACTACCAACTGTAGATAATAACAAGCTATCTTATTTCAATATTTCCTTAGTTCGTCGTTAGGCAAAGCAAGTTCTTTAGCTAATTCCCTTCCCATTAAACAACCTAGAACAAACTCTCTAGATTTAATCCAATGGAAGCATTAAGATGAGAAAGATAGGTTGATCTAAGAAACAAACACACAAGCTCGGTTCATTTATCCTATGTTATGTTCTACATGCGATCACACGAAAATATCCCATAATCAATAATCAAATTTTCGCTACTAGTGATAAGAAAATCAAGACAATTACGTATCAAGATTCTTAATTTAACAATGGAAAATTCCCAAGTCCTATTTAGTTGCGCACCCAAACAAAACAAGAAAATAATCATGAACAATATATATGGAAGAATATAAACAATCTTAATTGGAAAGTTGGAAAATAAAATCTAATTCATTCAATTAATAATCATATGTCTAGGGTTTTGAAATCTCCCTTAACCAAAGACAAACTTAATTAAACATAATTAAGAAAAACATTAAAATATAAACTAAAGAACATGGAAGAATAATCTTTTTGAGCCATCAAAGAATCATCTCTTTTTTCTTCTTTTTCTTCTCCATGAATAGCTACTAAAGATTGGTCAAAAGACTCCCAAATAAACCCTAGAAGGACCTATTTATAAGCTCCCAAAGTTGAGTTTAAAAAGGGAAAGTTCGGAGGCCATTTGAAATTTAAGATTGTAAAAAACTCCCCAAGCACTGTAGCGTTCTTAAACTCGGTGGCCCCCGATACATTGACTAGTGCCTAGGCGCTCAAGCTAGTGCTGAGGCGCCCAAGGCCAGTGCCTAGGCACTCTAGCCTTGGCCTTTTATACTATAAATGTGTATTTTCCTTCCATTTTGCTCTGTTTTCATTTTTTTTTCATTCCCTAGTATCCAAAACACCTACAAAGTATAAAAATACAAATAAATAATAAAAAATCTCAGGAAACCAACAAATAAACATTGGAGAGTTAATATAAAATAATGAAGAATTAAGCACTTATCAATGATCTCTCAGGAGTTGCAAATTTTGTTGATTTTAGGTTTGTTTTTTTTTGGGGTTTGTTTGTTCAACTTGGTTGCTCTGTTTGCTCTGGTTCTCAGTTGTAGCTATATGAGCTTGTTGGCTATTGTCCTTGCTTTGTTGACTCACTTTCTTTCTTTTTTTTCTTTTTCCTTTTTTTTTTAATTCAAGTCCTGCTTTGGCTTTGATTTGTTAAGAAAAAGACGTGCTTTTTAAGAAGATTGGTCTATAGTTAGAAAGTCTTTCAAACTTTGCATCCGTGCATATATAAAAACTAATTACGAGAGAAAAAAAAAAAAAAAAGGTGCATCCCAATATATGCCTATCTTTCAGTTACTAGCTAATATAGTTAATGTAAAACACTTACATCACAGGTTTTGTTAGGAGTTGAGATTTTAGTATTTTTGTTTGTTTGATGGCTGAGGTTTTGGTGTTTTTGTTTGATTCTGTTCGTTTTGTTTGCTTGTTTGTTTGATGGTTGAGATTTTGATGTCAAAAGTATTCTAGTAAAATTCAAAAAGCATTTTAGGAGAATTCAAAGAGCATTCTTGTATAATTCAAAAGGCATTCTAGCATAATTCAAAAGACATTCTAAGAGAATTCAAAAAGCATTATCGTAGAATTCAAAAAGCATTATCGTAGAATTCAAAAAGCATTATCGTAGAATTCAAAAAGCATTATATTTAAATTCAAATAGCATTATAATAGAATTCAAAAGGCATTCTAGTATAATTCAATACATGTCTTTTTTTTTTTTTTTTTGAAAAGGATGCTAAATAATTATTTGCTGATCATTTTACATAAAATGTGGGTTTTTCTTAAGTTTTTGTTACTAGTGGGTTTAGTTAAACTGTATCATTTTTTCTTTGAAGCATTATAGAATTTTTAAATATATTTTGTTTTAATCGAATCGAATTCTAACATTATACATTATGGATTCCAAGAAATCCATCCGGCGACTTAGTCTAGCCACTAGCTCTAGAGCCGGAGTCATCGACCATCTTTATTGAACGAAAAAAGAAAATTTTTTGATTATAACAGAATCTCTCCAGTAATTGGCACCGGTGACTGACTAGTGCTAGTTACCGAAGATGAATGCGTCTGGTAATCTTGTTGAAAAAAAAAAAAAAAGAAAGAAAGTCAGAATCCATTTTGGATTCTAACATAATCTCTCTGATGATGGGTACTCGAGTCAGATACATTTGATAATCTATGTTGAATTACAAAATGAATAAATAAATAAATAATTTTCAAAATCCATTTTGGATTCTAACATAATCTCTGTGGTGACCGGAATCGACAACAGGCTAATGCTAGTAATTGGAGTCGGATACGTCCGGTTATCTTTGTCGAAATACAAAAAAAAAAAAAAAAAAATTATGTTAGAATCCAATTCTAACAGAATCTTTCTAGTGATTGGGGACCGACGACCAGCGATCAAAGACCGATGACTGGGGTCGGAGATATCTAAAAAATATTTTAGTAAATAAATAAAAAAGAAGAAAAAAATTCTATCAGAATCCATTTTGGATTCTAACACAATATCTCCGGTGATCGACAACTAGAGATCGGCAGGCGATCAAAGACTGGCTTGCAAAAGGAGTTGGAGATATCTAAAAAATATTCCAATAAAAAAAAAAACAAAAGAAAAGAAAGAGATAAGCGTATTTTTATCTATTTACTATTTTTTTTCATTTAATCATTTAATTAAATATTATAAAACGGTAAAATTATCAACTTTACATTTATAATGTATAAAATTATAAGGAGATACTTATGGTTCGTTTGGTGAAACGGTTTGAGTTGAAATTTTTAAGTTTGAGATGGTTGACTTTTTAAAAACTAGTTATAATTTTTGTTGACTTTTCAGAAAAAGATAAAAATTGAGATGAAAAAGTACAGTTTAATTTGAGTTAAACCGTTTCACCAAATAAGATCTTAATTTAGAGCATTCTTGTAAATTCCTTAAAATAAAAGTACCTATCAAATCAAATAGAGAAAAAGTGCAATAATCGTACTGTCCAAACGGTCCCTTACCATCATTTACCCAAACCCACTCCACTAATATTTCACGCTTCCTATTCTACCCTCCATTCCCCCTTCACAAATCCCCAAAACCAGGCGCAATTCCAAGGGGAAAAACGGAAGAAAAAGTAGAGGGAGCTTAGGCCGTATAAATGGTGCTCGAAAGTGAAGACTATGGAGATTCAGAGAGGCTGATTAGTTTAAGAATGAGGTTTTGCTCTCATGGAGATCGGGCAGATAAGGATTTCCTTTTTATCTGCTCGCTTTTCTCTGATCGTAGCAGAGCCGATGATTTTCTCCTCTCTCTCT
>JAFMPE010105986.1:18332-28574 GCA_024759925.1 Ficus religiosa | reverse complement strand
TTTGGCAGAAGTTATGGCGCAGTTGCGTCAAGACTAACGAAGGGGTCGTGGGAAGGTTGAAAATGAAATGGCGGCAGAGCCTAATTTAGCAAAAATGGTGGTTCAACTTCAGACGCCAAATCAGGAAAAATAGACCCTCATTAACAATTTGCAAGTTAATGCCAACAGACTGGAAGTCCCCATTGATCCACGGGCTATACAACCAATGCAAAATAGAGATGTTCAAGCAACAACAAATCATGAGGCTCTGTATCTACGGTTCAAAAGGATGAAGCCCAAGGAATTCAATGATTCAACTAACCATTTGGTAGCTCAAGGATGGTTGAAGTCTATCTTAGTACTTAATTTCATGCGCTTAACTGAGAATGAGAAAATGAAGTGTGTTTCCTACTATTTGATGGATAATGCTATAATCTAATGGGAAGGAATAGAACTAAGCAAGAATATAAGTTAGATGACATGTGAAGACTTTATCCAAGAATTTAACGAGCAGTATTTCAACATATTAGTGACCAAGGAACACTATGATGAGTTTAATAACTCTCGTCAAGAAAATCTATCGGTGACAGAAACTGTTAAGCAGTTCAACCAACTGGCACACATTTGTCCCCACATGGTGCCAAATGAAGAAATATGGCTAAGGAGAATGATCGGGATGCTGAGACCCGAGATTACAGTGATTGTTGATATCGGGACTGCTCCACAAACCACCACAACTAAATATATCAAGTGTGCCCTTCGTGTTGAATATCATTTGAATAAGAAAAAAGGAAAGCCAGCATCGTTAGAGCAAAGTTCCTAAGAACAACAACAACAAGAAGAACCGTGGAAACTGTGAAAATCAAGGTAGATCTCAAAAAGGTCAGTGGAAAAATAACCAGAAGAATGAGAACTTTCCTAATCAGAGAAACCATAACAACTGTCAAGGAAGAGGTCAACCAGCTAAGCAAGCTAAAAACATTCTATCTTATTCTAAGTGTGGAAAGCTAAATTTAAGAGAGTGCCATAAAGGCACAAATCTATGTTATAGTTGTGGATGCGAGGGTCATCTATCCAAGGATTGTCCGAACAAGACGTACGAAACCTTCTAGCAAAGATAGCAAAGAAACCCACCGGCTCAGCTCCACAGTATACAGACCGCTCTTGATGGGCCTCATATTTCCCATGGACGACTTGAGGCTTCTCCACTTACAACCAATGCCATAATTTTCACTATGACCAAAGAAGAAACTACTGCTAAGACTTCTACTGTTGTCACAGGTCAAATACTTGTTAATAACTAGTATACTAACATTATTTTCGACACGGGAGCCACACACTCCTTTATGTCTTCTACTTTTGCTAAAAGACTAGGAAGAAATCAGGAGATCTTTTCCCCGGCCTCATGCTAATAAATTAGGGATCTACAACGTCTTCCGTAAAATACCTCATAGGGAGCCATTCCAATCGTCGCTTGAGAATTATTGTTATAAGCAAACTCAACCAACGACAAAAACTTACACCAACTCCCTTTGAAGTCCAAGGTACAAGCTCAAAGCATATCTTTAAGTGTCTGATTGGTTGTTTGCGTCTGACTGTCTGTTTAAGGATGAAAGGCCGTGCTAAATTTCAACTTCATGCCCATAGCAGCCTGAATGCTTTTCCAAAAATGGGAAGTGAACCTGCTACATCGATCCGAAATAATAGTTCTGAGAACACCATGAAGCCTCATGACCTCTTTCACATATAATTCTTCCAACTATTCCATAAAGGACGTCATTCGTATAGGAAGAAAATGTGCTGACTTGGTCAATCTGTCAATGACCACCCATATAACATCATATTCATTTGTAGTTCTTGGTAGTCTAGTAATAAAATCCACCGTAATGTCTTCTCATTTCCATTCCGAAATCTAAATCTCTGCCTCAAGATATCCTGGTTTCTTCCTAGTTTTTTAGCAAAAGTAGAGGACACAAAGGAATGTATGGCTCCCATGTCGAAAAGAACGTTAGCATTCTGGTTATTAACAAGTATTTGACCTGTGACAATAGCAAAAGTTTTAGCAGTAGTTTCTTCTTTGGTCATAGTGAAAAATTGGCATTGGTAGTACGTGGAGGAGCCTCAAGTCATCCCTGAGAAATATGAGACCCATTAAGAACGACCTGCATAATGTGGAGCTAAGCCGGTGGGTTTCCCTACTGTCTTTGTTGGAAGGACTGGTACGTCTTGTTCGGACAATCCTTAGATAGGTGACCCTTGCGTCCACAACCATAACATAGATTTGTGCCTATATAGCACTCCCCAAAATGTAGCTTCCTACACTTGGAACAAAGTGAAAGATTCTTAGCTTGCTTAACTGGTTAACCTCTTCCTTGACGGTTGTTATGGTTCCTTTGATTAGGAAAGTTCCCCTTCTTTTTGTTATTGTTCCACCAACCTCCTTGAGACCTACCTTGATTTCTGAAATTTCCACGGTTCTGGTTGTTGTTGTTGTTCTTAGTGACTTCGCTCTGACAAGACTGTCTTTCCTTTTTCTTATTCAAATGATATTCAGCACGAATGACACACTTGACACATTCAACTGTGGTAGTCGGTGGAGCAGTCCTGCTATCAACAATCATTGCAATCTCGGGTTCCAGCATCAGCCGTTCTTCTTCATTTGGCACCATGTGGGGACAAAGGCGTGCCAGTTGGTTGAGCAGCTTAACAGCTTCTGTCACCGGTAGATTTCCTTAACGAAAGTTATTAAACTCCTCATAATGCTCGTTGGTCACTGACATGTTGAAATACTACTTGTTAAATTCTTGGATAAAGTCTTTCCATATCATCTGACTCATATGCCTGCTCAGCTATATTTCTTCCCACCAGATTCTAGCATCATCCATGCTTCATTTCACTTTTTCGTACTCAATTAAGCCCATGAAATTATATACCAATTCGATAGACTTCAACCATCCTTGAGCTATCAAAGGGTCAGTTGAACCATTGAATTCCTTATGCTTCATCATCTTGAATTCATAGATACATAGGCTCATGATTTGTTGCTGCTTGAACACCTTTATTTTGCACTGGTTGTGCAGCCAGTAGATCAATGGGGACTTCTAGTTTGTTGACATTAGCTTGGAAATTGTTATTGAGGGTCTGTTATTCCCGAACTTGCATCTGAAGTTGAACCACCATTTCTCCTAAATTAGGCTCTACAGCCACTTCATTTTCAACTTGGCCACGACCCTTTCGTTGGTCTTAACGCAACTGCGGCATAACTTTTGCCAAATTAGGTTCTGCAGCAATCACATCTTCGACTTGCACTCGACCATTATCAAGTCCTCGAACTGAACATCCTTGTCCGCTTATCATCTTATCTTAGTTGCCTATTAGTAACAAATATTATCAATAAGAGACTTTCTATATTTTAGGATATTGAATCAGGATTCAAACTTTTCATAAACAAAATATCACCTTACAATTCTTACATTTATGTCTAAGAAAATTAATTAATCACTTACTTGAAGAAGTTTGAAGTTGATACGTAGCGATGCATGATAGAAAATAGGAAACCGCTCTGATACCATATCTGTAATGACCCCTCATGGACCGTTACAGTTGATTTCACTTTTCTAGATTCATCTCTTATAAAATTGCAGAAAATAATGAGCTTAAAATTTAAAAAAAAATATATATATTGACTTATCAGAAAAACTTTACTTAGATAATTTTAGAAAACTCTAAATTTTTTTAAAAAAAACTATATCAAAATAACATTCATAATTTCAATAAATTTTTTTTATTAAAAAAAAACAATTTCATGAAATAAAATTTAAATCCATATAAATAATCCAATCAAATAATAATAAACTAAAGTCTCAAAACTTTATTTGAAATTAAAAATGTCAATCTCATGATTGTTCCTTCTGGTTTCCTATCACACATCGTCCCGCTTCCGCTCCAAGCTCCTCCAATACTACATCTTACATTTTCCTTTATCTGCGACTTGAATTAACTTATATATGCAAAGACTTAATAAGACACTTAAATATCACAAACGTAAATAAACATTTTTCTTTTATCATCATAAACATCATCATAAATACAAACATCATTTAAAAAAACTTTTAAACTTTTTAAACCGTCATATATTGGGTCTGATGTTGTACCATCATAGCGTGCTAGTAATGGAAGGAATGTGGTAGCAAATTCCAAACCAATTGTGACAAAAAGTATGCTCACTGGATACATCATCATCATCAAGAGTGTATAACGTCATTTTAAAACATAAAAATACATATGTATGCATATATATATTTTTCATCAAAACGCCATCATAGGAGAAGTATCATTTAAGAATATCATAACATCATCATCAATATCAAAACATATACTTCTAAATTCTTTAATACATGTTGCAGGTGAGAATGTACTTACATAAACGCCTTACTTAACTTTTTTAAATTTTCCGATGGTGATGCACGATTGATGTCTCGGGTGCTCACCTTTAAAACCGTTCATGTCATGAATAATAAATATAATAAAATCAATAAAAAATAATAATAATTCATCAAACACATCTATCATATTATAACAGTGTCTAATATGCCTATTTCATCATTCAATAACATCAAAACACAAAAATTGAACAATTTCACAAAATTACAAAACCTTACAAAAAATGACAGGCAGACCACTGTCCCTTTAGAAATTTATTAAAATTCGTATAAAACTCCAAATGATCTAAATCCAATTCTAAACGAACGAGACATCCATATCTTTCTAACGGTACCTAATTCGTTAAAAACGGAGACCGTTTGGACCCTCAAAAATAGTTTTGAATCTGATTACCAAAATTTTACAGAAACTGGTAGCCGTATCTCTGCCCATTTAAAAAATCTTAAAAATTCACATATATCTCCAAATGATTTGAAACTGATTTCAAATGAAAGTAGACATCCAAGGTTTTCTAACAATATCAAAAACAATATCAAATTCGTTAAAAACGAAGACCGTTTGAATACTCAAAAACAATTTTGAAAAATAATAGCTAAAATTTTACATAATCTGGCAACTTGACCTCTGCCTCTTTGAAAAGTCATAAAAATTCACCTTTATCTCCAAACGATACGAAACTGATTTCAAATGAAAGTAGACATCCAAGGTTTTCCAACAATACCAAATTCGTTAAAAATGGAGCCCATTTGCATCCTCAAAAATAGTTTGGAAATCTAATCATAAAATCTGAAAATTTCCAGTAACAGTGGTCAAATCTGAAAATTCATTAAAAATATAAAAATTATCACCAAAACGTACATGATTCATATGCACATACTCAAAACAGCCTTAAGATATGTTTCTAACATATAAAATTATTAAATCACCGTACTAATAAAATCATGAAATAAGAAATCAAAAACCCTAAAATCATCTTGTTGACAAAATTCAATCATTCACAAAACTTAATATATTTCTAAAACGATAAACCATCGTCAATCAATCATATAGCCTACCTCAATCATCACTTAATGGATATCTGTTATCATCTTCTCAAACTCGCATGAAAAAACTCATCAAGAAAATCATCTAACCCTCGAAGGATCTCAAACCAAAACAAATAATAAAATCATCATCAACAAACAATAACAAAAGCATACATTGAAATCCTTTTGATTTTGGCTTGAATGAATTTGGAGGTTTGATGGATTTTTTTTTTTTTTTTTGGTGCATGTGAGAGGAAAAGAGAGAGATTAAGTGAGACAAGAGACTAGGGAAGTAGGAGAAAGAGACTAGAATTTTGTATCTTACAAAAATTGTAAGTGATTTAATCCCAAATCAATTTTGGAATTAATTAGGATTCAATTTTTGGTTTAATTGTCTCTTAATAGGTGGGGAATGACTGCCATTAGGTTGTGAAAACATGCGGGAAAAAAAGGAAAAAGCTAGGTCAACTTCTAGAATTTTCCCACCTACAATCACATATCGTAAACCGGTTGGTGACTAGCAGGTATCCGAATAGTATACTGGTCATAACTTCTTACTCCGATATCAGATTTAAACAAATGAGTAGGCGTTGGAAAGCTTATGAAAAGGTTATGAAAAGCTCTATAAGTTTGTCTAAATTATAAAAATAATTTTAGACATTTAAAGGTTTTGGAAATTAACATCACATAAAAAAGGTCTTTTTCGAATAACATACTTTTCCTTTTATCTTTCCCCCTCTTCTCTCTTCTTCACGTTTTCAATTCAACATTCCCATTTTTTTTCCCTTCCTTTTGCCGGTTGCTATTTATAGATGATTTATATAAGCATCATACTACACATATAGATATATATTATGTAATATATTTATATTCAAAATATTTCTTTAATTAAACTATCACACAAAATTATCAAACCATCATAAAAATTCATTAATTTGACATGAACTTTATTCTAGCATTTCGAGTCCTCGTCGCGTCACCTATGAAAAATAACTCAATATAACATTAGAATTAAGAAATTACTCTATCATCACATTATCCATGTTAATTCTACTGTTAAATTTCTAAAATTATTTTTAGGTAGCATCTGGGGCGTTACATTGTACCTGTATTTTGATTGGAAATTCATTGGTGAAGGCGTGGCTGCGAGGGCGTGCTTATATGCACAGTCATATGAGTGAAGGAGAGGAAATTCTAAATTCTTACAATTAGAGAATGTAACCCTTTTCAAGCTAGCAGGAAGAGATCTACATGATGTTGAGTCAAAAAACTTACAGATCTCCAGATCTTCAAGGCTCCCAAATGATTCTATCATATTAAATCCACTAAGCATCTCACAATCAGCTATTGTAAGTGTTCTTAACTTTGGAAAAGCTTCATCTGGCACTAACCAATCCATCCAGTTTGACATATCAAAGAATATTAAGCTCTCCAATGATGCGAATGGCTTAACACTTAATGAGCTATTCCCACAAACTCAGGACCCACCCTCGTTACTGCATCAAATCCTGAAATCTGAAGAGATTTGAAGGACGACAATTGCCCAAGTGGTGGCAAGATATAGCAATATTTGCAACAAAAAAGTTCTACATGGACTATACTGTAGAATGACTGATCGCCTAACCAATTCGGAAACTTTGTGCTTGCATGATTTATAATCTCAAGCTTTTTCAACGTTGTGTTAGGCAACAGATTGTCAAGCACAGCCCTTTCATGTTCTGTGTCGCCGGTTTCATAATCATCAACTCAGGTTAACCTCAACTCCTCAAGATGCTTGTCACTCAATTTGGCCTCCAATGTGTCCTCTGCTTTTACCACATCTTGCAAATTACTTATGTCAAGTTTGCCCGTTAGATCTGCAAGTTTTTCCAACTCTCCAATTTTCGTTCCGTCTTCTTTACCCACAATGAAAGTACTTAACTTCTGGAGGTTCTTCAGTTTTCCCATTTGTGTTGGCATATCAACTAGGCCGTTTTGATCAACATCAAGATATCTCCAGTTAATGAGACGATGAAAATCTTTAGGCATCTTAGTGAGTTATCGACAGCTGTTCAACTTCAACGACTGTAAATTATACAACATGCTTAAAGATTCAGGCAAACTCTTTATACAAGCCAATGAGAGGTTCAGGTAGCGAAGATGCCTTAGTTCATTTATGTAATCAGGTAAATCTACTTCCAGGGAAGAAAAGTACATCTACATCACCAAAAAAAAAAAATAATAATAATAATATCAAGGTTATAGAGTCAACAGTAGTGAAAAGAAAAATACCTTGCCTTGATTTTGACGCTGTTTAAGCCACCTCTCTATGCAAGACATACCATATATATACCCACATGGAAGACAACTATATCACCAAGATTATTATATTACGAGAAATTAGGTCATGGCAGTTTTTGTACAGTTATCTAAAAGAGAAAATGACCAAATAACCGGTGACCATGAAAATGTTGACCGATAACTAGATCCGGTCAATCACTGGCCAAAATCAATCTCTGATTGACCGATAAAAGCACATCAATATATCGATCGATCATTTACCAAAATCACTAATTTTCTAATTTAACAAACCTTGGACATTTATTTAAAAAATGGTTTTAAAAAAGTGACTACTGTCCCATGTATCATATATTGCAAGACAAAGACAAGAGCAACTGTAATATTCTACCGGCAAAATGATTCAGTGTAAGAGTTATGTATACATGTGTGTTTATATATAAATATAAATCTGCTAAGATTTAAGGTCGCTTAATAATTCATAAAAAAGGTACAAAATTGGTACCAGATATGATGATCGCCATTAGTAGTCCAACATTCCATGCAAATAGAGCACAAAAGGCCGTCAATTTGGGTGGCGCTCCACTGACCTCCTTCGGAAACCTCGTCTCCCGACGAGCAAGCTTCGTCTTCATCGTCTCCCGAGGAGTAAACTTCGCTTTCCCAGTATCCGTCGTCTCCCTCTGAATCCTCCTCTTCGCTCAGCGATTCTAAATATTCCACATAACTCATATACTCCTCATCTTCCTCCTCTTCGTCGTCAAGGAAAAACGGCTCTTCCTCGTCCTCGTTTTCGATGTCGATTTCGTCTTCAAGGAAAACGGCGCTTCGTCGCCCTCGTAATCGGCTCCGTCTTCAAGGAAGATCGGCGATGAGTTGCCGTCGTTTTCGAGTTCGGTCTGGTCTTGGGGCGATTCGGTGCTCGAAGGGAAATCGTCCGCCATTGAAGCCTGGTTTCGAACTCCCCTCCTGATCTCTCTCTCTCCCCCCTCCCGCCGAGATGAAGTGACCTTTTTCGGTTCCATATATAGTAGGGGGAGGAAGAAAAACGACAAGCCGTTTTGGTAAACAAATTAACAAACAAAACTTCACGTTCGCTGTTAAAAAAAAAAGTTCATGTTCGTATATAAGCTACACGTCGTTTCTTTTCCCTTGATGCAGCGTCAGATAAACGGCACGGACGGAGCACCAGTGTTGTCGGGTTTTTGTAATTTGGTCGTTTTAAAAATTGTCGTTTTGAAGCCATGTCGTTTAATGTTACTTTTATTGTCGTTTGCTGAGATGTTCTACTTTTGCGTTCGATAGATTTAGTCTTGTTCAATATGTATGGTAGATTTACATTATTCGGACATCTTTCCTTCTAACTGTTGTTCTGTGTGCGTGTGTGTATGTGTGTATTTATCTCTTTTTTTACTTTTCATGTAGGTCCCCAAAATTTTAAAATCTTGATTTTGGGTCCCTTCTCTCACAAAGGAGGGGCGAAGAAATCCAGGAAACTCTTAGCACTTAGGTCCTTAACTTTTTATTTTATTTATTATTTTTTTTAGAGCTTGTTATGGTTTTGCTTTGAAATGAACGAAAATTTGTCAATTTATTTATTTTAAAAAAAAAAAAACCAATTAAACAGTAAACTCAATAAAGAAACTCAAAGAACTCAGCACACACAAATTTAACGAGGTTCGGAGCACGATCTCCTACATCCTCGGGACTGGAAACCACCGTGAAGATCACTAATCGTCAAAAATTTAGTACACCCTCTAAAGATTTGTTGTTCTTGAAAGCTTTCCAAAGCCCCAGTACACCCCAGAGTTGTACTTCTCACCAAATAAAACTCATAGTCCTCACATATTGAGATCTCTTGAATTCTCTGACAATAGCCATTGCATAGCAATTCCCTTGTCCAACCTTCAACCATCCATAACTGAGTTTGTCTCCTTTGTTTTCTTACTGGCCATCGAGAACTGCTGACTTGGCGCTTCGCAAGTCGTTTTGTTCTCCTTGGAATTTCCGAATCCTTTCGTAGAATTAGTAACATTTGATCAAGCATCGGTTCCAAGGTATGTCCCAAGGCGCACAAGCCTCAAAACATTGTCGTTTCTGGTCTCCTTTGTTCCTTTTGTCAACGACGGCCTGAATCAAAGACGTAATTAGCTTTAAATAATTGAATGTGAATGGCTATTTCGCAGGAGGGTGACATCAAGGTTGTGAGCAAATAGAGGATCACCTTAGCTTAAGATTTCGCATCCATTGCTTCGAGGCTTGTAGAAGTTGATAAAAGCAATTAACTGTCCTGCATTGGCAGATGTCGCACCAAAACTGGTGTTGATTGGCGTCTTGTAGCTCATGTAACTGAGGTTCAACTAGGAAAATCATGTAAGACACATAAATTACATCAGGCTATTTATAAGGCAAGGTACAAATTCTGTGAGTGTCATCGGCATACACATAAAGTTCTGATCAACTTGTGTGCATGCATGTCCATCTTATTTATATTTGAGATGTCACTTTTTTTTTTTTT
>JAFMPE010105986.1:4895-17914 GCA_024759925.1 Ficus religiosa | reverse complement strand
CTGCTGCCTCCTATACATAGCTGCAGGCAGGTTCCAAGAGAAGCAAATTACAAAATCATATGTGCTATCATTTATGATTAATAAAATAAAAGAACTCGAGAATTTTCATATTTTGTTTTTACTAACCTCAGTGTAACCACAAAACAAAGCCTCTCATCTCTCGGATCATCACTCACTCCACGTTGTGAAAGCCTAGTAGTCTCCTTCGTGGCTGTTTTAGAAAGACTGGTCTGTGTTAAAGACAACTAGTGGAACTAATTAGTTCAATTAGAAGGATTGATTTGGCAGAACCACCAGGTGACAACCAAGATCACATCTTTAGCTTTCCATGGATGACAGTTGGAGGTTTAATTACCTTCACAACTCAAATGGTTTTACAGCCATGGCTTCAAGCATCTCCCGACACTTACAGGATCCAATCGTAATTATTTTTGGTTGCGTGCTGCCCTCGCATTCCAGAGTCTTGAGAAGACCATCATCAATATTGCACCTCGAACAACTCCCCAATAGTGATCATAAACCAGAGCATCGCCGATTCACCATAGGGACCAAGACACCAGGGTAAAGACTTCAAAATCAGCATCTCTCAGTTTTTCTCACCAGTATTAGCACAAGCTTATAAAGAGGGGCCTATCATAACCTGACAAGGAGAGATGAAATGCATTAGTACAATTTATAGTCTTTAGCTAATTCAACAAGAAGATCATGCATGAAAAATTAGAATTTGTCGTTGTTACTTTTAGGTTGAAAAAATGATCTTGATACTGAATCATTGAAGTACTCCTCACCCACTTCTTCCATTCTCCTACTTCTGTTTGGTTGATCTAGAGATTTTCCGCCATCCACAGTAAGATCGAATCCTCCTTTTCGAATTCATAGTCATAGGGGAATATTGAACAATATGCGAAGCACCGTTTCAAGGGTGGGGGAGATAATGGTAACTTAATCTCAAAGCTGGAAGGATTTTGCTCTCATCTTCCGTCAAATCCCAAATGTCACTCTTTAATACTTTTTCCCATTCCCCAACCTCCAATGTCAAACGCAACAACCCTCCGATTATCTTCAAAGCTAATGGCAAGCCTTTGCATTTCTTTACAATTTCTTCACCAATGCCGTCAAGTTTTGGATGTGCAGTAAAGTCTCCAATTCCCGAAGCTTGTTTTGCAAAGAGTTCCCAACAAGCTTCATTTGATAATTCCTTCAAATGATGACTTGAAACAGTTCCCATGATGGACGCAACCTTCTTGCTTCTCGTTGTCACAATAATCTTGCTTCCTGGAGCACCATCCTTGAAAGGCATCCTCATTACCTCCAAATCAACATAGTTCTCATTCCATACATCATTCAAAACAATCGAGAACTTCCGTCCAGTCAACCTCTCTTTCAACTTTACTTGTAGTGAATTCAGGTCTGCACTATCGTTGTTAGAAATTGAATAGACTGACTGAAGCACTGTATTTGTGACCCTGCAGACATCAAATTCTTGGGAGACACAAACCCATGCCATGAGTTCAAAACGTTTCTTAACCTCAATCATCATAGTAAACTACTTGAGCAAGAGTAGTTTTTCCAAGCCCGCCCATGCCTACTATTGGTATCACACCAATCTTACTGCTTCCTTCGTCGTTTGACAACAACGACTAGATTATAACATCTTTGTTACTGTGCACCAGATTCTTCAACCGAAGACGTTGAAGGTAATCTCCATGACGAGTTCTTCCCAACAACCAGATCCTTCGGACCAAGGATATCTTTTTGACTCGCAATATATTCCAACCTCCATAGAATCTCCTCAGTCTTGGCCTTCCTCTCTCGATCAGTTGAATCGTAAATAGAGGAGAAGAAGTTACTTACCTTTCTCAGGCTGGTTCTTGACTCGGCCTCCATCTTGAGCTGGAGATCATCAGCTTCGATTTCAGCCAAGAGATCCTCTGCATCAAACACAGCACCTTGAAGCTCGTCGAGCCAATCCCTCACTCCCCGGTTTCTTATCTGCTTATACTCCGCATCATCAAGCACCGCATTGACAGACAATTACTTGATCTTCAGTTTTCTGAGAAGCGCATCTAAACCGGAGCTTTTCTTTCCGGACAGGCAGTTGACAACCTCGGGGGAAGCCATCTTCTCAAACAGGACTTGAAGGGAAGCAGAAAGAAGACCTCCACCCACCAATTCAGCAGCCATGAATGTGATCTTCCCTTGATCAGTTGACCAGCTTACTCAGAAAAAGATTCAGAGAGAACTAGTAGCAAAATGTGAGAAAGAGAGCAAAAAGAGAATCAGATGATCACAACAAGCGTGAGAAGTAGAGTTTGACATGAGCCACAGACAATGATTAAAAAAAAAAAAAAAAAAAAGCTGATTAGAATCCAGATAGCTTTTCATTAGTCAAAGTGGAAACGACTTGCTTTTCTCTACAGCATATATGCTTTTTGAAGGTAAGTAGATATTCAGCCGACACTAGTTAGGGGTAAGAAAAGGCTAAAGAAGCGAAAGTGATTGGACGAGCTAAAGTTTTCCGGAATTTAAAAAAGGGATTAGAAAAGCTAAACTAAAGCTGATTATCACTGTAAACAATAGTTGCATCTAAATTTTAACATTTGAGCAAAAATTTAGTCTGCCAGAGTGTGCTAAATTTAGCACAAGTGTATTGGGTTACATTCCTATCCGCCCTTTTGGTCACCCCGAAGAGAATATGCTAATATCAAAACAATTTTATGATTAGTATTTTTTTTTTTTTTAAGTTGGGGGCATTCAAACTATAGGTTAGGTTTATGTCCTTTCCTTTTTTTTTTTTTTTTCCCTTGTTAATTCCTGTCTTGACATCTTAGCAGCAGCCAGCGGTTTCTATATGGAAGGATCCATGAAACTACACAATACTTGGTGCCTAATCAATTGTAACAGTGATAGGTACAAAACATACATTTAAAGCTTGTCTTTGATCCTTCCTAAAGGAGAAATATAACATGACATTTATTTGATATAATATTAACATTGAAAAAGTAAAATGATGGTTTAAGATAACGAAATTTCTTAGTATTGCTTCTGATATCAAGATTAAGTTAGAAAAGTATAACAATGTTACGCCATTGAAGAGATGTCATATTACATTTCTTACTTCTAGACATTATGTTGGATTATCATACATTCATTGTCGGTTTTGATATTACTTTGGATTATCATACATTCATTGAGGGTTTTTCTCTGACATTTGATGTTATTGTTGCTAATTTTTCTGCAAGTAGAAAAAATAATTAAAGAAAAGCAAAGAAAAGAAAAGAAAAGGAAATGTGAAAAATAATACAACCATGACCTTGGTTTTTATTTATGTATGCCTAGCAAAGCAAGGCATGCGCTTCATACAATTCATACTAACCCACAATCTTCAGCTTTATCAGATACATATTTATTTATTTAAAAAAAAAAAAAAAAAAAAAAAAAAAAACACATTAGCAGATACACAAACGCTAAACAAACACTTGGATTGGCGACAACTTTGAATAAAGCACAAGAAAACCCCTTTATTTATGATGTGTGATTAGGCAAGTTTACTGCTGCTCCTGCAAAGAAAGAGAGAAACATATAATCAAAGCTTAGAACAAATTAAGGTGAAAAATAGAGAAGATTTTTTGGGTTGATGAAGAGCAAAATGTATACCACGAAGCGCTTTTTGTAGAATTCAACAACCTCCTTTGCATCAGTTTTTGTTATCTTATAAGCATTAATCTTGTTCAGCTCCTGCACAAGGATTTATAGGTTAGCCAGAATTCGAAGGTGATTGCAGTTGAAGTTTAGTGGTAATTTTAATGTCAGAGGTCTAAAGTTCAAACCCGTCATCCCCAAATTTAATTAAAAAAAAAAAAAAAAAGGCTGGTCAACAAAAAAAGCAGAGCTAGGAAAATAATTAGTCATAAATGAGTTACTCGCTTTGCTTAGTAGGAAGCTTCTCATGGCTACTTCCAGATCCTGTTTTTTATCCACATTAGGACTAACTACATTTTTTTTTTAATTTCTGCTCTATATACTTGCTCTCGGGGGATGTTAATACGATTATTTTCAAACTTATAGTGGAAAAAAAAAAAAATGAAACTAGGTGTATTCAGTGTCCTCATGGGGTACACAACTCCAAAGTTGCATTAAAACTAATAATTAAAGAACTTGAAAGAGACATCGAACGAATAGAAATATAAGAAATGCAATGGGACCTTTAATTACTATCCTTAAGATGCCTCAATCTACGTTTGAAATGCCAATTTGGTGCTTTAACACAACAAACTATCATTATTCATCAATGGCTATCCAAAAATATACTCTTTGATCATTAACAAAGGAGTGAATCAATCTCGAGATACATATTAAAGCTCAAGATCCATTTGGATAAAGGGTTCGAACTAACTTTTGGTTTGCGTTTTGGAACAAAGGTTTGAAATGGAATTTTTAGGTTGGAGTTGATTGACTTTTCAAAAATAAATTATAATTTTTGTTGACTTTTCAGAAAAAAAATGACAAAAACTGATATGAAAAACTTAGATTCAAACCTAAGTTCCAAACAAGCCGAAAACAGGGTAGCAAAAGGTGTTTGAACAAGAACTCTTCGAGTCCCTTTAATAGATTAAGAAATGTTCAATACTGAAGAGATTAAGGGGATATGTTGTACCTCAAGCCAGGCAGCTAGTTTAGGCCTGCCTGCTGTGATGTCATACTTCCACACATCTGCAAAGAAGGGTTGGAATCTCTCGACAAACGGAATAAAGGCAATGTCCACCTGAAGATTACACGGTTTTTATTTTCCACAAATCAGTTTGTTAAACACAAAATTTGTAACTCTAGCTCCTCTAGAATTCAAGGAACAAAAGGATCAGAGCAGAACCTAGGATATGCGCTAAGATGGTTGTGAATCAACTTACCAAACTGAACTGACCGAGGAAGAATGGACCATCGTCAAATTTTTTGAGAGAATTCTCCAAGTAATCAAATTGAGTACCTAATGCAGGTATAGATTCTCAATCCGTATAGCTTTGCAACAAAAATACATAATACAACGGAGTAAACAAATAACTAACCAAATCTTACCAGCTTCTTTTACAGCGTCTGATTTAAACGATTTGTAAATAGCTCCGGTGAAAGTGTCAACATAGAGCAACAACTCCTCCCCAAACTTTTTCTTGTTAGGATCCTACAATTATCAAAAGTGCAAGCGACACTTAGTTAAAGCGCTTCTACATAAGGGCACAAATAAATCCAACACGGCCTTATAAGCTAAATAAGACCCCCCGGGACCCTTCTAATGAGACTTAGAACTGAGAATGCCCGAATTTCTGTCTCATCCCTAAGTGGTATATATCACGACTAGATGACGCTCGTGCAAACGGATTCTACATGACTTACATCAGGGAAAAGTGAAGGCCCTTCAAAGTTGCTATCGACATATTTGATCAGATCAAGACTCTCTCCAATGACTTTTCCATTGTGTTCCAGTGATGGCACCTACAGATAAGGAGAAATCTTTCAACCAATGAAAAAATGCAAACATTCCGAAGAATTTCCGAGACTAGAAATTCCTAATTCACAGCCTTAGAAAAACAAAAGGAAAAATGCAATTTTATTGTTCAGGTGTATCACCTTGTTCGGAGGGTACACTTTCTCCTTGTACCAAGCAGGCCTGTTTTGGAGATTTATAGGGACTAATTTAATCTTATCTTCCAACCCCTGTACCAAAGAAAAACAGAATTTAAAAGAAAAAACAAAAACCCCAAATATTTTATCTTGGTGGAATTCTGCATTGATACTGCATATTTCTATATATAATGATATCATTAACCAAATCATAACGATATAGTCATAAGAAAATTAGAAAACATATATAGATATGACGATTCGACAAGTGCAGTACTAATGAATGATTATTTTCTTGCAGCTACAACAGAATTCTTCTGTAGAAAAAAGAAGGAAAAAAAAAAAGGTAAAAAACAAATTAGAGCTAAGAGAAAGTAATCGAAATACCTTGTAATTTCTAGTGATCCAAACGCGCTGTGCAAACGGACAAGAATAAGAGATGTACAACCTTCCAAAAGACAAAGAAACTCTGTTTTAGTACACATGAAAAAACTACACTAATAAATTGAACACAGAAGTATTAAATCACAGAGGAAAGCACAAAAAAATTAAAATACAAAACAAAAACCTTGTAGTTCCGTCGAAAAGAGGAGGTTGATCGGAGGTGGAATCCAGAGCTGGAGGAAGAACATATTCTTGCACGTTCCTGGAGAACCCAAAACAGAAAAACGTCATAAGAATTTCAGCACAGAAAATTAAATTTTAAAAAAAACAAAGATAACCTGGGAAAATGAGCTCCAGAAGGTTTGGAGAGCTTACCCGGACGCCATTGATGGACTGTTGTTGTTGTTGTGTCCAAAAAGTTACTGAGTTCTGTTTTTTTTTTTTTTTTTAAGGAAAGTTCAGTGAGTTTATTTATCAATGAAAAAGTCTTAGAGACTTTGGCACTTTTAACTCAAATTATACTTTTCCTATCAGATTTTGTATTTTTTTGAAAAAATTTTTATCTTTTCTGAGAAGTTAACAAAAATTTTTGACTCAAATTATAATTTTTCAACTCAAACTTATTTATCAAACCGACCCTTATTTTCTTTTTTTGAGTAATTAGGTTGGTAGTCCGTGTTTATTATCTAATCAAATAAATAGCCCGATTTTTTTTAGTTAAATAATCTAATATATGTTTTGTTTAATTAATTTTTCTTTTTCCCATACAGCATCCGTTCTTCTCTCTTTCTCCTCTCCCTGCAACTAAGATCCACCATCAGAAGCGTCGCAACTTGTAAACCAGATTTGCAGCTCGGCGACGTCTAAGAGGAGATCGCGGCAATCAGAGGCGATCGCATCGCCAAGCGGACGTCAGAGAAACCACTGCGACTCTACGAGTAGGTCACAGATTCGGTGCCAATGGAAATGAGATCAGGCAATCGTGATTTTACGACGATTTTCATCGTGATTGCGGCAATGGTTTGCCTCGCGATTCTGACGATTTTCCTCGCGATTATGGCTACGATGAATAGACTGATGACGGTGAGGACTCACACTCCCTCATGTTCACAACGCCGACAGTTTATGGAGTCGGGATTGCGAGATTTTGTCGCGATCTCCTCTAGATCGTGATTGCCAGAGTTGGGATCATGAGCTTTCGGCCCGACCTCCTTCGGATCGTGAACCTTGGAGTCGGGATCGCGAGCTTTTGTTGCATCCTCCTCCGAAATTTGAGCTTGCTCAGCCATGACTTGGACAAGTCTGGGCATTCTGGCGAGGTCATCGCCGGACTCCGTTGTCTGGTAGGGCTGTCATAGGTGAGGAAGAGAGGAAGAGAGAGAAAGTTATATGTTTTAATTTTTTTAAAATGATAAGTCAATCATTTATTCATAATTAATCGCTGATTGACTACAAAATTTATAAGTTATTAACCAATAGTCAATCAGTGATTTATTAATAGTCAATTAATGATTAACTAATAATCAATCAATAAATAACTGATAAAAAAAATTTAACTAATTTTTAGAAACTTGAGTTCTTTTTAATTAATTTTTTCAAATTTGTACCATTTATTTAAAAACTTATTGAAGAAGAAGAAGAAGAAGAAAAAAAGCCCACTCCTTCCCTGTGTTAGCGGTGAGAATGTGGTTCAGAATCATGTCTACGTGCATTTTGTAGAGACACTATTACGGGATAGTGCCAAGTAAGCCTTGTTCTTAGGACTAGTCATGACGATGTGTTACGTTAGTACTTACGTTTTTTTGGTTCGAGGTTGTGATTTGGTGAGGGCAATTTTATCATAACATTATTGTGATTTACCCTTTTTTTTTTTAGGGAGAATTACACTTACACCCTTTATTTTTTCTAAAATTATAAAGAAACACTCTTTATCAAAATTAATCAACCTCCCCAATCTATTAAAAAATCAATTATACACCTTAATAAAATAAGCGTTGACTGGTGACAGGGTGTTACGTTAGCACTTACGTTTTTCTGGTTGGGGATTGTGATTGGTGAGGGCAGATTTATCATAAATCACGTGTGATTACCTTTACTTGGCCGTTGCGTTGGATTTGATTTTACATTTTTGAAATTGCTTTGTTTGGTATGAAAAAGTTAAAAATGTTGAACATTTTGATGGATTCGGCTATTGTGTTGTCGTATTCATATATACGTTACGAGGGTGTTTGGGGATAAGTTTAATTCAAGTTAAACTGTATTTTTTTTATTTTTTCTGAAAAATTTTTTTATTTTTTTTAAAAAGTCAATAAAAATTACTATTGAAATGTAAAAATCATAACTCAAACTCATTCACCAAACACCCCCTATGTCTTAAATTAATATAAAGACACCTTAATTAAAAATATATATTTAGAGACCGTTTTGGGATTATCTCCAAATATATTTTTCAATTATTTTTTTTTTTTGTTATTTTCTCTAAAGCAAACATAATTTTAGTATTCACGTTTATAAATCTCATTTAAAAACTCAAACTTTAAGCCTATATTTGATAAGAAGGAAATAAAACAAGAGGGAAAGGAAGCGAAAAAAATTTTGTTTTCCTTTATATTTTATATTTTTTTAAAGGATTTATGTTGTTTAATATTATAAAAGAAGAGAAAATAAAAATATTATATAATTACTATTTTATTTATCTATTATTTTACTATAAAAGCAATTGTGTTTAGTGCATGGTCGAAAATATTTCATTACTTAATTTTAGTACATCTGCAAATAGGTTGAAACGTATGTAGAGCTTGTCTACATAACCCTTTCTAGAAATAATGTAAAAAATTAAAATGACATGATATTTATTCAATATAATACTACCGTTAAAAGTATATGATATTAGTACGTGGCTCTTAATATCAACTCTGAATTAGAAAAATGTAACACTATTTTAAGAAAAACCAACTTTCAGTGTTAAGCCCTTCTCACATTATCTTGAATATGAATTATTCTTACAATTGTTAAATAGATATCATATTACGTTTCATACCACTAGATATTGCGTTGGATTATCATACATTCATTGTGGGTTTTTCGGTGGCATTTGATGTTATTGTTGCCTATTTTTTCTAAAAAATATTTATTAAAAAAAAAAGGAGCAAAGAAAAGAAAAGAAAAAAGAAACGTTCGGAATTTTACAATCACGACCTTGGTTTTTATTTATGTATGTCTAGCAAAGCAAGGCATACCCTTTAGACAATTCATACTGACCTCCAATCTATCAGATACATATTACACACACACACACACATATAAAACATTAACAGATACACAAAAACTAAACAAACACTTTAGATTGGGGACAACTTTGAATAATGCACAAGAAAACCCTTTCATTTATTATGTGTAATCAGGCAAGTTTAGTGCTGCACCTGCTAAGAAAGAGAGAATTAGAAACATACAAATTGCTTAGAACAAATTTAGTAGAAAAATAGAGAAGGTATTTGGGTTGATAAATAGCAAAATGTGTACCAAGTAGCGCTTTTTGTAGTATTCAACGACCTTCTCTTCATCGCTTTTTGTTACCTTATAAGCATCAATCTTATTCAGCTCCTGCACAAGGATTTTTTGTTAACCAGAATTCCAAGGTGATTGCGGTTGTAGTTTAACGATAATTTAATGTTAATGTTCAAAACTCAAAACCCGTCAACCGCAAATTTAATTTAAAACGAAAAAACGAAAAAACAGATGGGGCAACTACTAATTCCATTTACGGGGTCAACAAAAACCAAACAACAAGAATCACAAAGCAAAACTAAGATCTGAATCCCAAGACAGCAAGCAAGAATATTCACAAGGCTACTTCACTTCCCGCTTTTTCGACATTAGCATTAACGGACATTTTTTATATATGTCCGATCTATGTACTTACTTTTGAGGGATGTTAAAACGTTTATTTTCAAACTCACTCGGTCTATTCAGTGTCTTCATGGGGTACACAAGGCTAAAATTGCATAAAAACTATAATTAAAGAACCTAAAAAATACCGAATGAATAGAAATGTAAGTAATACACCGAGGCCTTAAATTGCTATCTGTAACTTGATGCTAACAACATTTTCTCATCCTGCATATGTGTTAATCCAAGTTTGCAAATCCCAATTTGGTGCTTTGACCCAACAAACTATCATTCTTCAGCAATGCCTATCCAACAATATATTCTTTTGATCATAATCAAAGGAGTGAATGCAAAAGGTAACCTTTAGATAGATAGTAAAGCCTAGGATCCATTTACATAAAGGGGTTCGAACGAACTGTTTGGTTCAAATTCAAAAAAAAAAAAAAAAAAAATTTATTTTTATAAAAACATGGTAGCAAAAGGGGTGGTTTGAACTAGAACTTTTTGGGTCCCTTAGTCAATAGATTCCAAAATGTCCAATATTGAAGAAGTGAAGGGGATTTATGTTGTACCCCAAGCCAGGCAGCTAGTTTAGGTCTGCCTTCTGTGACGTCATACTTCCACACGCCAGCTAAGGTAGGATGGAATCTCTCGACAAACGGAATATAGGCAATGTCCACCTGAAGATTACACGATTTTGATTTTCCTCAAATCAGAGTTGTTAAAACACAAATTTTGTAACTAAATCCGAAACACACCCTTCTCTAGCTCCTCAAGAATTCAATGAAAAATAGTAATAAGATAGCTAGTAATCAACTTACCAAACTGAACTGACCGAGGAAGAATGGACCGTCGTCGAATTTCTTGAGAGAATTCTCCAAGTAATCAAAATGAGGAACTAATGCAGGTATTGGAGTCTCAATCTATATAGCTTTGCAACAAAAATACATAACACAACGGCGTAAACAAATAAGTAACCAAATCTTACTAGCTTCTTTAATGGGGTCCGAGTCAAACGAATTGTAAATATTTCCGGTGAAAGTGTCAACATAGAGCAACAACTCTTCTCCAAACTTTTTCTTGATAGGATCCTACAATTATCAAGAGTGCAAATGATACTCTAGTTAAAAGCTTCAACATAGCGGGACAAATAAATTTGCCACGGCCTTATAAGCTAAAAAAAGACCAGGGACCCTTCTAATGAGACTTGGAACGGAGAATGCCTGAATTTATGTCTCATCCCTAAGAGGTATATCATGACTAGATTACTCTCGTGTGAACAGATTCTATAAGACTTACATCAGGGAAAAGCGAAGGCCCTTCAAAGTTGCTATCGACATATTTGATCAGATCAAGACTCTCTCCAATGACTTTTCCATTGTGTTCGAGTGATGGCACCTAAAGATAAGGAGAAATCTTTCAAACAGCAAAAAACAACAAACAGCTCCGAAGAATTTCCGAGGCTAGAAATTCATAATTCACAACCTTAGAAAACAAAAAAAGCAAAAAACAAAAAAAAACAAAAAATAAAAAACAAAAAACAAAAACAAAAACTAAAAAACAAAAAGAAATTTCCAATTTTGTTGTTCAGGTGTATCACCTTGTTCGGAGGGTACACTTTCTCCTTGTACCAAGCAGGCCTGTTTTGAAGATTTATTGGGACTAATTGAATCTTATCTTCCAACCCCTGTACCAAAGAAAAACAGAATTTAAAAAAAGAAAAAAGAAACAAATACCTCAAATATTTAACGTGGAATTCTAAATTGATACTGCGTATTTCTAAATATGATCATATCATTACATTAATCTTTTTGTGAATTATATAACAATAATACGATCATATTAAAGTTAGAAAAAAAAAAAAACTTAAATTTAACGAAACTTGACGTAAATACGAGGATTTGACATGTTGAGTACCAATGAATGACTGTTTTCTTGCAGCTAGAACAGAATTCTTCTGTGGAGAATAGGAAAAAATAATGCTAAAAACAAATTAGAGCAAAAAAAAAAAAAAAAGTATTTGAGCTACCTTATAGTTTCTAATGATCCAAACGCGCTGTGCAAATGGGCAAGGATAATAGAGGTACAACCTTCCAAAAGCAGAAAAACGACAATAATCAATTTAAATAATAAAGTAAAAGAAACGAAATTTCTATATATTAAAAATAATAATAACAAAAAAAATGCCTTGTAGTTCCATCAAAAAGAGGAGGTTGATCGGAGGTGGAATCAAGAGCTAGAGGAAGAACATATTCTTGCACGTTTCTGGAGAACCCAAAACAGAAAAACGACACGAAAATTTCAGCGCAGAAGAAAGGAAAAAAGAGAGAGAGAGAGAGAGAGAGAGAGATGACCTAGATGGGAAAATAAGCTCAAGAAGGTTAGGAGAGCTTACCCGGACGCCATTGATGGACTGTTATTGTAGTGTCCAGAAAGTTTAATGAGTTTTATTTATAAATATGAATTTTTTTTTTTTTTTTTTTTTGGGTTTTCTTCTCGGTTTTAGCTGTGAGAATGTGGAACAGAATCTTGTCTATGTGCACTTTTTATCATAACACAATTGTGAATTGTGATTACCTTTTCTTGGATTTTTTTATTTTTTATTTTTAATCTTTTGGTTGAAGTTGGGACGGGAAATTCGAAGTCTGGTCTAGGAGAACTCACAAGGAAGATCCTTTGAGTCTGAACCTACGATCAGACGGCAACTGATTCTCCATCCCTATCACATTGTACACAACACAGCCAGCAAGACATCTTGGTATTCTAATCAAGGAAGGCTTTTGTTCCAAAGTTCCCTTTTTTTTTTTTTTTTTTTTTTTTTTTTTAAGAAACACAATAATAACACAAAATGACACACAAAGAATGCCAAAACAAACACATCAAGGAAAGGAAAGAGACAAAACTCAGCAAATTAAAGTAAACTGGGAATAGAAAGAAAATCAACAGCCAACACCAAAGGAGAAGAGAGAAACTCTGTGATTAAGAACTTCCACCCATAACATCTATGTCAGCTTTTCTGTCTGAATGTATTCAAAATGACCCGCTTTCTAGATGATCCTTGTAGAAAATAGAAAAGAAGGGGGTTCTAACACTCTTTTTTCTAGTTACTTCGTTCTCTAATTTCTATTTCC
>JAFMPE010105957.1:0-27472 GCA_024759925.1 Ficus religiosa | reverse complement strand
ATTGATATGATCAAAATAAATACTAAGATCATTAAATCGACATACTAATAAAAATCGGGGTTCTTCCCAAAAATTATTGTTATCCCCCTATTACGACATAATAAATTTTTCGTATAAATTTATATGTCGTTCAACTCATCTTTTATGTATTTAAAATTTCTCATTTAAATAGAGAAATTCAACATTGTTAAATCATCGATATCATCACACCGATGATACATATGAAGTCATTCATGATCTTGAAATTTGATATCCATCAACATAATTTATTAGAAGCATATTAATGAAGAAATCCATAATAATAATTCATGAATCAAGCTTATGAATTTCTAGAGCATCACAATCTACCCTCCTTACAAAATTTTCGTCCTCGAAAATTAGAATCAAAACGGATAATTTTTCCTCATTTCGTCTTCACATCCCCAAGTGGCTTCCTTGATCTTGTGATTCCGCTATAACACCTTGACAAAAGGTATGGTCTTATTTCTGAGAGTCTTTTCTTCACGAGCCAGAATTTGCACCGGCTTTTCTTCATAAGTGAGGTCCTTATGAACTTGAATTGGTTCATGCTCTATTATGTGAGACGAATCTGGACATATCTCTTCAGCATTGAGACATGAAAGACATTGTGCACAGTTGACAACTCTGACAGTAATGCTAATCTATAAGCTACCTTACAAATGCGTTCTGTGATCTCGAAGGGTCCTATGTATCTCGGGCTTAACTTGTCCTTCTTTCCGAATTGCATCACGCCCTTCATTGGTGCTACCTTAAAGAAAACAAAGTCTCCTTTTTGAAATTCAAGGGGCCTCCTTCGCTTGTCGGCGTAACTCTTCTGTCGACATTGAGCTGCTTCCATTCATTATTGTATTTTCTTGACTGCTTCAGTGGTCTTGATAATGAAATCTGTGGTTTCCAATTGCTTCTCCCCCGTTTTGTGCTAGTGTACTGGTGATCGGCACTTTCTGCCATAGAGTGCTTCATAGGGTGCCATCCCGATAGTCGTCTGATAACTGTTATTGTAGAAGAATTCAATCAACGGTAGCTTCTTATTCCATGCGTCTTTGAAGTCCATAACATAAGCAGGAAGCATATCCTCTAAGGTTTGAATAGTTCGCTTGGATTGACCATCCGTTTGAGGGTGAAAAGCAGTGCTTAACTTGAGCTTAGTTCCTAACACTCACTGAACATTTTTCCAAAAAGTTGAGGTGAAACGGCTGTCACGGTCTGAAATGATTGATAAAGGAATGCCGTGCAGCTTAACGACATTAGATACATATAATTCCGCCAACCTTTCTAGGGAATAAGTCACTTTAATTTCTATAAAACGTGTTGATTTAGTCAAACGATCTACGATTACACAGATGACATCATAACCTTCACTGGTTTTCGGCAATCCGACCACAAAGTCCATAGTGATTTGTTCCTATTTCCACTCTGCGACTTCAATGGGTTGCAATTTTCTAGCTGGTCGCTAGTGTTCCACCTTAACGTTTTGACAGGTTAGGCATTTACTCATGAATTCAGCCACGTGGTTCTTCATCTTGCTCTACCAGAAATGCTCTTTCAAGTCCTTATACATCTTAGTTGCTCCAGGATGGATGGAGTATGGAGTGTCGTGGGCCTCAGATAGAATCTGCTTTTGAAGTTCTTCATTGCTAGGCACGCATAATCGACCTTTAAAATGAAGGATACCCTCATCTGACACACTAAAATTAGTTTTTTTTTTCCTTCCATGACTTCCTTTCTTATCCTGACCAAACTAGGATCGAGCCCCTGAGTTTCCTTGATTTCACGAAGGATTGTAGGCTGGAGAGTCAATGAGGAAAGTTTTCCTGTAATGAGCTCAATTCCAAGCTTGAAGATATCTTCCTGAAGCAGTTGTGGTAGTGCTTGAATTGACATGAGGGTGGCAGATGACTTCCAACTCAGTGCATCAGCAACTTTGTTAGCCTTTCCGGGTGATTAAGAATCTCACAATCATAATCCTTAACCAATTCCAACCATCTTCTTTGTCTCATGTTGAGTTCCTTATGGGTGAAGATGTACTTAAGACTTTTATGATCTGTAAAAATCTGACATTTAACGCCATAAAGATATTGTCACCAGATCTTAAAGGCAAACACCACAGCTGCTAGTTCCAAATCATGGATCGGATAGTTCTTCTCATGCTCCTTAAATTACCGTGAGGCATAAGCTACGACTTTCCCATTCTGCATCAAAACTACTCCTAAGCCCATCTTGGATGCATTGCTGTAGATATCAAAGTCTCCCCCGTCTGATGAAATTGTGAGAATAGGAGCACTAGTAGTCTCTTCTTCAATTCTTGGAAGTTTGCCTCATATTTCTCCGACGATTCATACTTCTTCCTTTCCGAGTAAGTGCGTTAAGAGGTGCGGCTAATTTCATAAATCATTCAACAAATCTTCTGTAGTAACCGGCTAGACCTAAAAAGCTTCACACTTTAGTCACACTCTTCGGTGCTGGCCACTTGCTTACAACTTCGATTTTGGATGGGTCAACAGATACTCCATCCTTGGAGATCACATGTCCAAGGAATTGAACCTTGTCAAGCCAAAATTCACACTTAGAGAATTTTGCATAAAGCTGGTGGTTCTTTAGAGTTTGGAGAGCGATCCTCAAATGTTCTTCATGCTCCTTTTGGGTTTTTGAATGGATCAAGATATAATCAATGAACACAATAATAAACTTGTTCAAATATTCCTTGAATACTTGATTCATCAAATCCATAAAAGCTGCAGGTGCATTCATCAATCCAAATGGCATGATTAAAAACTTAAAGTGACCGTAGCGTGTATGAAATGCTGACTTTGGAACATCGCTTTCTTTAATCTTCAATTGGTGATAACCCGAGCGTAAGTCAATATTAGAGAAGACTGATGCTCCTTTAAGCTGATCGAAGAGATCGTCGATTCTTGGAAGAGGATACTTATTCTTGATGGTCGCCTTTTTGAGCTCACGATAGTCAATACACATCCTTAACGTACCATCTTTCTTGTTGACGAATAAGACAGGCGCACCCCAAGGTGAGTAACTCGGATGTATGAATCCTTTGTCCAGAAGTTCTTGAAGTTACATTTGCAGTTCCTTGAGTTTGGCTGGGCCATGCGGTATGGAGCCTTTGATATCAGTGCTGTGCCGGGCATCAATTCGATTTCAAATGAAATCTCACGATCAGGAGGTATTTCAGGTAAGTCTTCTGGGAAGACCTCGACAAAGTTTCTGACTACTATCACATCTTCTGGCTTGGATCGTTCTTCTTTTGTCATGTCTATGATATTGGCTAGGTATCCAAAGCATCCGCTATGTAGCATCCTTCACGCACTCATGGCAGAAATCATCACCCTCGGTTGTTTCTCAGAAATGTTGACATATTCGAACTCTTCTACTCCATTAGGTTTGAAACGTCACCTTACGTGCCCGACGTTCAATGTTCGCATTGTATTTTCCTAGAAAGTCTATCCCTAAAATGATGTCGTAGTCGAACATTTCTAAAATAATTAGATTAACAAATAGTTCTCTACCAGCAATAATCATGGGTACATGATGTAACCAATAACTTGACAACAAAGTTTGTCCTGAAGGCAAGGCCGTTCTAAAGGTCTGATTGATTCTATCTCTAAATTAATTGAGTTTCCTACCAAATGTATGTGATGCAAAGGAATGAGTTACTCCAGAATCAAATAAAACATGTGTATCTTGGTTGGCCACAGAAAGCTGACCTGTCACCACATTCGAGGTTCCAACTTCAACATCATTCTTTGTGTAGGCGAAAATGTGAGCGTTCGGTCCTGGCGGGGCCTCTAAACTTCCTTGGTTAATTTGCAGACCCCTCGATCTTGGCTTGCATGTTATGGAGTTGGGTCCCTTGTGGCTTCAGCTGATTCTGCTTGTTGGTATAGCAATTCTTGGCGAAATGACCCTCCTTGCCACATAAGTAACAAGTATTAGAGCCACATTTGCATTCACCTGGATGTTTCTTCCTACACTTAAAGCATGTAGGGTAGATCGGTGTTGTTCTTCTTCTGAGGATGGTTTTTCTGGTTCTTGCTCCCATTGAAATTCCCCTTTCGCTTGTTGTGGTTTTGGTTGGAGTGATTGCCATTAAGATTGGATTTGTTTCCCTGGTTGTTTAGTTGATTTCCTTGGTTATGCTTTGATTGCGAATTTTCTTTCTTCTTCTCTTCAAAGAACTTGGCCCTCTCTTGTTTAGCTTGGGCAAGATGATACTCAGCGCGTAGTGCTCTTTCAACACATTAAGAAACAGTTATGGGCGGTTTCTCGCCACTATCGATCACTAGCGCTATCTCAGGGTGAAACATGTCTAACATCCTCCTAACCCTTTCATCCTCAATTGGCACAAAGTGAGGGAAAAGTCGTGCCAGTTGGTCAAACTTGCGGACAACCTCAGTTATAGACATAGTGCCTTGCTTGATGTTGTTGAATTCATTCAGCTGTGCTTTCATAGCCATCCGGTTGTATAGTTTATCGTTGAATTCCTGAATGAAATCATTCCATGTCATCTCAAGTACATTCCTCCTCATTTGCATAGTTTCCCACAATAACGAGCATCCTTCGTCATGACATAGGAAGCACAAAACACTTTTTCTTGGTCTGTGAGGTCCATAAAGTTCAAGGCTATTTGAAGGGAGGTTAACCATTATTCAGCCTCCAAAGGGTTGGTGGATCCTTCAAACTCTGGTGGTTTCATACGTCGGAACCTTTCATACAACGGTTCCTATCAGACCACAGGTTGGGTGGCTTGTGCCACAGGCACAACTGGTACTACAAGTTGAGCTGGGATAGCTGGTGGAGGGGGTAGTTCTTGATTTTGTCGAGCAAGCTGTTCGTGGAGATTCTGCATTTTGCACTCCTGGTCCTCCAATCTATGTTGAAGGTTAATGATCATTTCCGCTAGGTTTGCTTCTTGTGGTCATCTTGCTGCTGTTGCTTGAGGACGTACCATGACTTTATATATAACTTTAGTGTTCAACCTAAAAGAACCATACTTGTTTAATATTCTGGATGTAGTTATTTTAACTTAAGCGTAGTCATATGATGTGAGTTTTATTTGAACATACTGATAGAGGTATGACTCATAAATCATAGCATATCATATCTTAAAAGCATAATGTCATAACATCACATAGTCATAAATTCATGTAACGATCAACCATACTGGTCCTAATTAATCATAGAGAATACATAAATCATAAGGATAACATTGGCATCACCAAATACATAAGATAAATAATAGATAAAACATCCACAACCAAAAGGTAAACTATCCAATAGTAAACTACTACTCTCGATCTTTTACCAATATTCATGGACCATCAGTCTCGTTATCTTCTCCTTCAGTGAAAACCTCGGTGGGGTCTTCCTCTTCTGAATCGATGCGGGCATCATCGTCTCCCATGGCTTCCGGTTGGTGCAGGGCTGGTGCCCCAACATGGCTGCTAGCATCCTCCGCATTATCCAATCCCCTTGTTGGAGTATCTACCCTCTATGCTCTTAGGGCATCTCGGCATATATGACCTCTGAACATAAGTGATCATAATCCGGATATGGTCAGGGAAAGTGAACAAGTGTTCGTATCTCGTGGGGAACTCCCCAACAAAACAGCTCACATGCGTCTTCTTGGCATAGTTCGTAAGGGCACTCGACTAGGAGATCCTCCTTGAATTGGTGTTTGTACTCCTGCATGCTCTCACCATGTAGAGGTGCCCATCTTGCCACTCGAGTGAAGAAATGATGTCCTTGTGCATACATCAAGTCAGTCATCCTCTCTCTGTAAAGAAAAGGACCTACAAAGTACTCCCTAATGTTGCAACGAAAATCCTTCCAACGTACGAGGTTCAGGTCTTGTCCAATAGACTCCCACCAACGCCTAGCAGCACCCCTCAGCTGGATTACTACTAGTCTTGACCATGCTCCTCATGTTATGCTACACAATCTGCATAAGGACTCTATATGATGTAACCAATCTCCCGGATGAGTTTTTCCATAGTAGCGCTCTGGTCTGGCTCTCTGAAATGCAGCCGTTATTTTGGCATCGAGCTTACTAATAAGTGTGTCTTCGAATGATGATCCTCTAATTGGTAGCATGATGATAATATAGGGATGCCTAGTTTTAAAAATTAAGGTCAATAACAACTACGAATAAAAATAAAATTCTAACTTACTTGGCCAGACATGAAACTGATGTGGAAACGACGTAAGGTAGGATGGCAGGGTACCGCTCTGATACAAACTGTAACGACCAGACTTTTCGGACCGTTAACTAACTTACTTATTCTTACCTAATTTAATCTTAACACTTATTTATGTTCAGTTCTAAAAAAAAAATACACAAATTTTTTTTAAAGTCATATTCATATTACAAAAGTTAGAATTACTAAGGCTCCTGAACCCCAAGCTAGGATTTATGCCTACACAAAGGGAGATGTCAAAGCTGGAACTTCTCATGTGGTAACAGGTTAGATTTCTGTTGCCACTCATGATGCAATTGCTCTATTTGATTTTGGGGCTACCCACTCGTTTGTATCGATGGATTTCGCCCATAAATTAGGAAGAAAAGTTGATAGTTTAGAACAACCTTTAGAATATCCCTTCCATCGGGAGAAATTCTTCTGTCTGACTACTGGATACGAGGCATTCCAATAGTCATTTGTGGTAGAGAATTGTATGTGGATCTTGTTGTGATCAAACTTCAAGATTATGATGTGATCCTAGGAATAGATTTCTTAGGAAAGTACAACATCAAGATCGATTGTAGAAAGCATTGTGTTATGTTTAGTCCACATGGCGAAGGAGAATTCAACTTCTACGGCCAGTCTAAGAGCTCATCAACTCAGTTAGTCTCGGCAATGAAGGCTTGGAAAATTTTAGCTAATGGATGTCAAGGATACTTAGCTAACATGGTCGACAAAGATCAAGAAGTCGAGCTAAGACCAGAAGATGTCCCCATTATAAAGGAATATGCGGATGTCTTTCCGAAAGACTTACCTGGACTTTCGTGGGAGCGGGAATTTCTTTTGAGATAGAATTGCTGCCTGGAGTTGCACTGATATTGAAAGTGCCTTACCGTATGGCACTAGCCGAACTTAGAGAACTTCAAGTATAGTTACAGGAACTAATTGACAAGAGATTCATCCGGCAAAGTCACTATCCATGGGGAGTGCTAGTTTTGTTCGTAAAAAAGAAGGATGGATCATTGCGAATGTACATCGATTATCGTGAGATAAACAAGATTACGATCAAGAACAAGTATCCCTTCCCAAGAATTGATGATCTTTTTGATCAACTCAGAGGAGCAGTATTATTTTCGAAAGTCGATCTACGATTGGGATACCATCAGCTTAGGATTAAAGAGTCAGATATTTCTAAGACAGCTTTCCGAACACAGTATGGGCATTATGAGTTCCTCGTCATTCCGATTGGATTGACAAATGCCCCAGCCGCCTTTATGGATCTTATGAATCCAGTGTTCAAGGAGTACCTAGACAAGTTTGTTTTCGTCTTTATTGATGATATTTTAATTTACTCAAGGTCTAAGGAGGAGCATGAGCAACACCTTAGGTTGGTGTTGGAGACGTTAAGAAGGAATCAACTTTATGCCAAGTTCACGAAGTGTTAATTTTGGTTAGAAAAAGTTTATTTTTTGGGCCACGTTGTTTCAAGGGAAGGGATTTATGTCGATCCAGCTAAAGTAGAAGCAGTCAATAAGTGGCCAGCACCCATAAATGTTATAGAGATATGAAGTTTTCTTAGACTAGCTGGATACTATCGACGTTTTATGGAAGGTTTCTCTGAGATAGCTGCTTCACTTACTGCCCTTACTCAAAAAGGGAAGCAATTTGTATGGACGCAGAAGTGCGAAGAAAGTTTCCAAAAGCTTAAGAAGAAACTCACTAGTGCACCGGTATTGATAATTCCTGACGTGGATGCAGGGAATTTTAATTTATAGTGACGCCTCTAAAATTGGACTAAGGGCTGTCTTAATGCAAAATGGGAAGGTGGTTGCCTATGCCTCATGTTAGTTAAAGGATCAAGAATGTAATTATCCGACGCATGATTTAGAGCTCTCAGCGGTGGTTTTTGCACTAAAGATTTGGAGACATTGTTTGTATGGGATATTTGTATGGGAATAGATGTGAAATCTATACCGACCATCAAAGTCTCAAGTATATCTTCACCCAGAAGAAGCTCAATATGAGGCAACATAGATGGCTAGAACTCGTGAAGGATTATGATTGCGAGATCCTTTACTACCCTCGAAAGGCAAACAAGGTATTGGATGCTTTAAATAGAAAATCAGCCGGTATGCTGATGTCTATTGGAACGTTGCCTAAGCCACTTCAAAGGAAAATTTCTAATTTCAACATGGAGATGATAACTGGGAAGTTGTCTGTTCTGACTCTCTAGTCTAATCTCCTAGAATCCATTAAGCTGCATCAAGGGAATGATTCCTTTTTGCTAAAGGCACAACTTTTTGGTAGAAAGAATAAGGAATTCAAGAGCTCTACAGATGGGGTAATTTATTTTAAGGAAAGGATTTGCGTTACTGACCTTGAATTTCTTAAGAAATAGATTATACTAGAAGCACATTAGACGTCGTACTCAGTACATTCCGGAGCTTCCAAGATGTACAAGGATTTCCGAGAAAACTATTGGTGGCCAAATATGAAGAATGAAATTGCGGATTTTTGTCAAAATACTTAATTTGTCAGAAAGTTAAGGCTGAACACCGACAACCTGGCAGAGATCTTCAGGAAACTGAGCTCCGAGAATGGAAATGGGAACAAACTACTATGGATTTTGTAGTTGGTTTACCCAAGACCGTAAGTGGGAATGACATGATTTGGGTTATTGTTGATAGATTAACCAAATCAGCCCACTTTATGCTATTAAGGCCACCTATTCAGTAGAAAAATTGGCTAAAATTTATGTATCCCAGATTGTTAGGCTGCATAGAGTGCCAAAATCTATCATTTCAGATCGTGATAGGCATTTTACCTCTCGATTTTGGACAAGTGTTCACAATGCCATGGGGTCAAAATTAAAGTTCAGTACGGCTTTTCACCCCTAAACTGATGGCCAATCGAAATGAACAAGCCAAACACTGGAAGATATGCTAAGATCATGTGTTTTGGATTTCAAAGGAAGCTGGGGACAGAAGCTACCTTTGATCGAATTTTCTTATAATAATAGTTATCACGCCTCAATTGGTATGGCTCCATTTGAAGCGTTGTATGGAAGGAAATGTTAATTTCCCATTAATTGGCAAGAAGTTGAACAAAAGTAACTTTATACTACGGATTGCATCCAAAAAACCTCAGAAGATATCAAGATAATTAAACAGAGACTCGACATAGCTTTTAGTCGATAAAAAAGGAGAAAAATTTATGCCGACAAACGTCGAAGACCTTTGAAATTTCAAGTTGAACACTCTGTTTTTATTAAGATTGCTCTTATGAAGGGAGTAATGAGGTTTGGAAAGAAAGGAAAACTCAATCCTAGGTATTTAGGACCATTTGAGATCCTTAGAAGGATTGGAAAGTAGCTTATGAGCTTGTCTTGCCGCCAGAACTGGCTTCTATGCATGACATTTTTCACGTCTTGATTCTAAAGAAGTATGTATCCATTACTTCTCACGTTCTAAGTCAGGAACCAGTCGAAGTCCAAACTAAGTTGACGTACGAAGAAAAGCTAGTTTGGAATCTAGATCGTGAAGAAAAAGTTTTAAGGAATAAGACAATTCCTTTGGTTAAGGTACTATGGTGGAACCATGCTGTGGAAGAAGCCACTTTGGAGATAGAAGAAGAAATAAGGAAAAGCTATCTCGACTTATTTTAATTTTTGGAGACGAAAATTTTTAAGGGGGCAGATTGTAATAGCCGCTTTTTTGACTGATTCATGATTTTCTTGATAAGGAATATGAATGATTATGTGAAATGCTTGATTTGATTTTTATCAGAGTATATTTGAGATCTTATAGCCTTATAAGATTCAATAATAGTTTGCTTAACCAAGCATAAGGCTTTTTGAGAAAAAAGCAGAATAAGAATTTTTGATTTTATTCCGGCCAACGTTTGACCAGAATAATTTAATGCATGATTATGATGGTACTGCAGTGTGTAGCAAGCAGTATGAAAATTATACTGCGAAAAACCGTCATCACGGATGAAATAGTAAGAATAAGGTTCGATACACTCTAGAAAAATCAAGCACATTATTTAGGGCAATAAGGGCTAAGTAGCTTTAAGTCATAAGAAAAATCAATACACAGTTCAATAATACGCAGATGAATTCTGAACTACAATCCAGTTTGACAGTACTGTTATTAGTTGAAAATAATATATTTAATATCTGTATTAGTATAAAAATGAACTGTATATTAGGAGAAAAGCCAAACGGAGCCCTAATGAGGGGACACCTCATCATGGATAGTTATATGAATTTTTGAATTTTTGGAAAAATATAGAAAGAATTAAGTAGATAATCATGGAAGATTACTTGGCCTCCAAGACACCCCATCATGGCCGGCCACCTCATAGGACCAATGAGGAAATATTTTGCTTTTGGGGTTAGATGTGCAATTTTGAGAATAATAATAATTCTAGAAAATAAATCATTTTTCACCTATAAATAGGTGAGGTGGGTCAAAAAATTGTGACCATTTAGTAAAGCCCTAACTTTCTAGTTCACTCTCAAGTCTCTCTCTCCCTCCCATAGGAACCGAAACCAAAAAGAAATGAGATAGAAAGAGAGAGAGTGAAGGTCGGTTTTGTGAAAAGTGAAGCAATGAGGAAAATTTTTGGGTCCAAAGTTAGATCCAACTTTAAGGTGTTAAGGTAATCGTCCTAAAATCCCTAAGCTTCTCAATTAAGTTTTGATTCAAAGATTTATGTGTATTTCATGTAGGGTTCGTAAGAGCATAAGCTCACCCCTTTACTTTCATGCAATAGGTTTAAAATGTCTAGTATGTGCTTGATTAGGGTTTATTGGTCTTGATTTATGGTTTGATGCATGTTTGTGATATCATGTGTTAGAGAATATGTGGTATGTGTGAACGCCTAGTAGGTGTTTGTTATATGTCCCCACATACTTAAGAAGAAGCATGGTATGCATGAATGATGGAGATAAGATTGTATGATGAATTAAGAATGAAAACTAACCTAAAACACTAAATTGCAAAGGTTACCACACGGGTTGCATGGATGAGAAATAAATACATGTTCATGGAAATCCTATGTAATTCGCTGCATATTTGACGTGCACTCACGGTTGCGATTGTTTCAAGTAGGGTGCGCGTAATTTTACGTAAAATTCAAACGAATGAAAAACTACCAGTTTCTAGGTAAAACTAGATAGTAATCAGGAAATGGAATTTTAAGGCCATTAAAGGCCGAATTTGGAAAAGGTTAAAACTACAAAGTTGTAGAACATGAAAACTCCTAGGGGAAAATATGGACGATTTTTAAAAATAAGGCTCTAAAGGCCTCTGTTTTCACAAAAATCCGAACCTGGTCTGCCCAGACCTTGTGCACGGCCAGGCAGGTTTAACGAGGAATAAGGATAGGTTACAAGCAGAATTAGGTTTTGAGTTAAAAAAGAAAGTTGTAGGACTCTTTGAGGTCTACAACTTTGATGCAAAAAACTTTTACAAATTCAAAGTAGATTTTAAGATAAAATTAGATTCTAAAAACTGTGCAGAAAACAGGAAATTCCTGTACAGGATTTTCAAAACAATGTATGAACAGACAATTCCTGCACATGCACTGATAACTGGAATTATAAAACTATTTTCAAGGATAGTTTTTCAAAACTTAATAGTTTTATTACCCTTACTAAAAAAAAAAAAAAAAAAAAAAAAAACAACAACTACAGTTTTATAAAAAGATTAAAAGTTTTCAAAGGATTTTTATACAAGGAAAAATTTGGACAACAAATACTAGGTTTTGTTAAGATAAGAGAAAAATAAATAAATAGGCCAAAAGCTATCTTGAAAATTGGGCCTTAGTAACCCAATAGGGTTTTGATCTAAATATGACTTGGGCTTAAACCTAGGGTTACAAATAGTAACCTAATAAGATGTTAAGTATGATGGGGCCTTAAACCCAAAGTTCATTAATAAATCAAACAAGATACTATTTGATTAAAATTGGGTCATCTGCCCTAGGGTTACCCTTAGTAACTAAATGAGCTATCATGATAATGTATGGGGGGACATGTAACTAGGGTTACTAATAAATGCTGGTTAAGGATACCAGTATTTAATACAATGTTTTATGGTAAGATAAGATGACCCTTATTTTGAGTCCTTTTTGAAAACAGGGAAGTAACCTGTTGTTGCAACCTGATTTGGAGCAACAAAACCCAGGACGTAACATAACCTGTAAGTACAACTCCGCCTACAGCATAGGCGAAAAATGTTTTTACTGCTTGTATGTTTTCAAACTCATGCATACATGTTGAGGTGCATATGATTTATGCTTTATTATTGTGGCATCATAAAGCATGCTCACTAATGATAAATTACTTGGTAAGAATGAGAACCCAGTTTCAAGTAAGAAACTGCTTATAAGTATGAAATGTTTTTCAAGTGTGAAATGGTCTTACAAATATGTTTGGAAGTATGAACAAGTTTTCAAGTATGATGGCAAGCAAGTTGCCTTGTGTCGTACCGACCTGCTCTAGGTCGGGTTTGGTCCATGGTTTGAGTTAGACTGGGCTGGTCGCCCCAACCACTCCATGGCTACGTGTCACGGTACGTATACTTATGTTAAGTAAGGGGCCCAAAAATATGCTAACCTAAGAAAGCATAATGAAGCATAATTGGTTCATGCATTGTTTTACTGAGAATTGTTTTGCGGGTTTAAAGTTGTACTTGCTGAGCGAAAGCTCACGACTTACGTCTATGCTATAGGTAAGCAACCTATCAGCAATTCTTGATACAAGACGATGGGGCTTGGCACGACTAGTTGTGAAACTTGGGATGGAGACCGCTACACGTTTTGGATTATAATCCTTGTATTTATTATGCTGTATATAGTTATATCAAAACAAGTTTGATACGCAAGTACTTAATTAAGTAAATGCCTATAAGTAAGTATATAGTCGTGTGAGAATTCAAGTTGTTTCAAAAAAAATTTTCCTTATTTCCGCTTGTTAAGTAAGATAAGTAATTATGTAAAATAAGTATGGTAACGACCTACGTAAGGCGGGTCGTTACATTTTGTGCTCACCAAGTGTTTGTGAATTTGCTTTCACATGCTTTAATATGGATGATTTATTAATGATGTTTATGTGAATGATCTAAGTATGCTGGTTAAGGAATTAACCTAAAAACACAATTTGATAAACTAGAAAGTTATCAAATGTTGTGTTTTTCAAGAAGATGAACAAGTGTATGAATGAATGTTAAGAATGAATCCAATGCACTGCATGTTAATGTAGGCTCAGGGCTTTGTCCGTTTGACGTAGTGTGCATGAATTTTCAAACAAAAATCAACAAATTTCAAAACTGTCAATTTTCGGATTAAACTGAACAGTTTTCTGAAAACTGAATTTTGAGTCTCTTAGAAGCCGAATTTGGAAAAAGTTATAACTGCAAAGTGGTAGAAAATTAAAAATCCTAGGGGGCATCATAGACGGTTTTTAAATAAGGCTCCGAAGGCCTTATTTTTGTCAAAATCTGAGACTGACCTGTATATAAAGTGTACTTGGCCAAAATTTTTCAAAAGGAAAAACAAGTAAGTTAAAGATATATTTAAGTTTTGAATGAAAAATAAAAGTTGTAGGTTTCAACGAGATCTACAACTTTTATGGAGAAAGTTTTCCCAAATTTTAAACCAATTTAAAGATAAAATGAGATTTTCAAAACTGTGCAGGGTTCAGGAAATTCCTGCATAAGATTTTCAAAACTGTGCAGGGTACAGGAAATTCCTGCACATGTACTTTCAACTAAATTAAAAGGATATTTTAAAAGTAGTTTTTAAGATTTTATGATCTCTTTAAAAAGAAACTGAGATTTTATGAAAATGGTTTCAAAAAGGTTTAAATCCAATGGAATTTCCCAAGTGATTTTTAAACGTATTATGTCTTATACAAGGTAATTTCAAGTATTATGGTAAAAAATATTTAATTTGTAAAGTTATGATATTTTCAAGTAAACAAGATATTTTCAAGAAAGGAAAATACACTAAGTTACATAAGAAAATGGTAACAAGTTTATGACTAATGGTAACCGGATAGGATACCGATTTGTTATGTTAGGGCCTGTATCCACGATTACCAATGGTAACCAAATAGTATATTGGTTTACTATGTCAAGGTATCAATAGTAATCGGATAAGATACCAGTTTACTATGATAGAATGACTCTTATCTTACACTTGGTTTGAAACAGGAATATGACTTGTTGTCGTGCCTTGATGGAATGATAGACCAAGAGCGTAGAACAATTTGTAAGTACAACTCCGCCTATAGTATGGACAAAATATTTTTATTGCATTGCATGTTTTTTCAAAAAATTCATGCATTGATTTATATGATGTACATATGTTTTATGTTTTTTTTATTGTGACATTATGAAAGCATGTTCACTAATAATAAATCACATGATAAGAACGAGATTAAGTTTTCAAATAAGAAACATTTAACATTTAAGTTTTCAAGTATGATCAACTAAAAACAAGTTTCCATGTAATAAGATAAGACAAGCAAGATTTCTTATGTCGTACTGACTTGCCACAAGGGTGGGTTTAAACAGTTTGGTCCATGGTTTGAGTTGGATTGGATTGGTTACCCCAACCACTCCATGTTAAACGGTTTAGTTCATGGTTTGAGTTGGATTGGACTGGCCACCTCAATCACTCCATGGCTATGCGCCACAGTACGTGCACACATGGTATGTAAGGGGCCCAAAACCAAGTAAACATAAGAAAGAATAATTGATTCATAAGAAAGCAGAATCAATTCATATATTCTTTTACTAAAAATGTTTTGCGGAATAGAAAGTTGTACTTACTGAGCATAAGCTCATAACTTACATTCATGCTATAGGTAAGCAACCTACCGGCAATGATTGATACAAGACTGCAGAGAGATGGCACTGTAAACTGTGAAATTTAGGTTGGACACCGCCACGGGTTTTGGGATATATGTTTTGTCAAATGTGTTTATATTATGTTATGATAAGTTGATTGTACTGGTATATGATAACTAGTATAATTTGTTAAAATGTGGTTTTAAGCTCGGTGTTCGAGTGAGTACATATAAATAAGTGTGAGTATAAGTTAAGTTTTTAAATTGAATTTTAAGAAGAAACAATAAAGAAGGGGAAAAAAAAAAACATTTCCACATTTTAACATAAAGCCAAAGTAAGTTTTAAGATAAAGTATGTTTAAGTAAACATGATAAGGTAACGGCTCCACGAAATCTGGTAATTGCAAACTTGGTATTTAAGTTAAGTAAGTACAAAGTCACGGCCCTACGTAGGACGGGTCATGACATTACATCATATCATGAATGCAATTACCGTGGCACGTAGTCAAGGAATGATTGGGGCGGTCAATCCAATCTAACTCAAACCATGAACCAAACCGTTTAACATGGAGTGGTTGGGACAGTCAATCCAATCCAACTCAAACTATATACCAAACCGTTTAAACCTACCCACGTGACAAGTCAATACAACACAAGATAACTTACTTGTCTTATCTTATTACATGAAAACTTGTTCTTGGTTGATCATATTTGAAAACTTGAATCTTAACTATTTCTTATTCATACTTGAAAACTTAATCTTGTTCTTATCATGTGACTTGTTATTAGTGAACATGCTTTCATGATGTCACAATAATAAAACATAAAACACATGTATATCATGTAAATCAATGCATGAATTTTTTTGAAAAACATGCAATGCAATAAAAACATTTTGCCCATTCTGTAGGCGGAGTTATACTTACAAATTGTCCTACGCTCTTAGTCTATCGTTCCATCAAGGCACGATAACAGGTCATATTCTTGTTTCAAACAGGACATAAGATAAGAGTCGTTCTATCTTACTATAAACCATAAAATACTAGATCGGTATCCAATCCGATTACTTTTGGTAATCATAGATACCAATCCTATCATAGTAAACCGGTATCCTATCCGATTACCATTGGTACCTTAACATAGTAAACCGGTATCCTATCCGATTACCATTGGTATCGTAACATAGTAAACTGGTATCCTATTCGGTTAACATGATGGGTAATCATGGATACAGGTTCCAACATAACAAATTGGTCGTATACTTGTTACCGTATTCTTATGTAACTTAGTGTGTTTTCCTGTCTTAAACATATATTGTTTACTTGAAAATATCATAACTTTACAAATTAAGTATTTCTTACCATAATACTTGAAATTAAGTTTTATAAAATATAGTACGTTTAAAAATCACTTGGGAAATTCCATTGGATTTAAACCTTTTTCAAGCTATTTTCATAAAATCTCAGTATCTTTTTAAAGAGATTATAAGACCTTAAAAACTACTTTTAAAACATCCTTTTAATTTAGATGAAAGTACGTATGCAGGAATTTTCTATATCTTGTATAGTTTTGAAAATCCTGTGCAGGAATTTCCTGTACTCTGCATAGTTTTGGAAATCCTATTTTATCTTTAAATTGGTTTGAAATTTGAGAAAACTTTCCTATGGAAGTTGTAGATCTCGTCGAAACTTACAACTTTCATTTTTCTTTCAAAATTTAAATCTGCCTTTAACTTACTCATTTTTTCTTTTGAAAAATTCTGGTCGTGTACACTGTCTGTACTGACTACCTTCGGATTTGATAAAAACAGAGGCCTTTAGAGCATTATTTTCAAAAACCATTTATGTTAGCCCCTAGTATTTTCAATTTTCTACAACTTTATAGTTATAACTTTTTCCAGATTCGGCTTCTAAGAGCTTCAAAATTAAGTTTCCAAAAAACTATCCAGTTAAATCTGAAAATTGACAGTTTTGTATTTGGTTGGTTTTTGCTTAAAAATTCGCACATACTACCTCAAACGGTCACAGCCATGAGCCTACATCAATATGCAGCACATCGAATACATATTTAACATTCAATCATACACTTATCTTTTTTTTTTTTCCTTGAAAAACACAAAGTTGATAGCCTTACTAGCTTACCAAGTTGTGTTGTTAGGTTAATTTCTTAACCATCATACACTTAACGTTTACAATCATCATCATCATCATTCATAAGATCTCCTTACTTAAACATGTGAAGGCATTTTCACAAACACATGGTGAGCACACATAACCTTCATACTCATCCTAGAGCATCAAATCAAATCCATGCTTAAAACGTAGCAAACAAGATATTCTAAACTTAGATAAAAAAAAGGCCTACTTACAAAAACTTTGGCACTGGTAGCAGAACTGTGAAACCGGATGACAGGAAATCTGCTTTGATACCACTCTGTAATGACCCACCTTACGTAGATGGTTACCATACTTACTTTACTTAACTTACTTAACCTAAGAAAATATTGAAAATTTTTTTAAAACCCATACTAACCTCATACTTATATATAGGTATACATGTTTAATCAAGTATTGAAGTTTCAAAACATCTTAGTACATTTACAAATTATACTAAATACTAGATACTCGTATTGTTAAATCAACATAACATAATACAAACATTTTTCCAAAACACATGACGGTGTCCAACATAGAGTTTCACGGTCTGTCATGCCATCCTCCACAGTTTTGTATCATATATCACTAGTAGGTGGCTTACCTACAGCATAAACATAAGTTATGAGCTTTCGCCCAGCAAGTACAACTTTTCTTCCGCAAAACATTTCTAGTAAAAGAATGCATGAATCAATTATGCTTTCTTAAAAATCAATTATGCTTTCTTAGGTTAGCATCTTTTTGGGCCCCTTACATAACATGAGTGTACGTACCATGGCGCACAACCATAGAGTGGTTGGGACGGCCAATCTAATCCAACTCAAACCAAGGACCAAACCCACCCTCGTGGTAGGTCGATGCGACACGAGGAAACTTACTTACCATCATATTTGAAAACAATTTCTTACTTGAAAATAGTTCCTTACTTGAAAACATTTTCTTTCTTGAAAACAGTTTCTTACTTGAAACTTGATCTTATTCTTATCATGTGATTTGTCATTAGTGAGCATGCTTTCTGATGCCACAGCATAGAACATAAAACATATGTATCACATACATTAATGCATGAGCTTTGAAAAACATGTAAAGTAGTAAAACATTTTGCATATGTTGTACGCGGAGTAGTACTTACAAGTTGTCTTACGCTCTTGGTCTATCATCCTAACAAGGTACGACAATAGGTTATACTCCTGTTTTCAAACCAGATGTAAAAATAATTCTACCACATAACTCAACAAACCATAACATACAATGTTTAGTGTCCAATCTGATTATTATTGATAATCATGGATACAAACCTTATCATAACAAATCGGTATCCTATCCGACTAATCATGGATACAAAGCCCAATAAATCGATATACTATCCGATTACTATTCGTTATAGAATTGTTACCATATGTTCAACTAACTTAGGACTATTTAATTTTTGTTTCCCTTTTTCTCAAAAATAAATTGCTTTCTTAGAAAACACCTTGGTTTCATAAATACTTGAAATTGCCTTTAAAAATCATTTGTGAAGTTTTAAATGGATTTAAAACCATTTTTTGTAAAACTGTAGTTCCTTTTGAACAGAAATCATAAAATTATTAAAATCTTGAAAATCGTCAAGTAATGTACATTTTGCATGATGGTTTTGCTTCAAAACCGTCGTGTAAAGTTCTCAATTTTGTGGAGTTTGCTACCTTTATTTCTCTATTCAACGACGATATGAACCCTCATGAAATATTGAGGTACCACAACGGTTTACTAACTGTTGTGGTATCTTCCACGATGGTGGATTACACGTACGATGGTTGTCTAACCGTCATCTAAACTTTAGATGACGGTTAATAACCCTCGTGTAATCCGTAATTTTTACTAGTGATATGCTCTCTGATTACAGGTTTATTGCTTGAAATTTATACGTTTCGGTTTTGTTTTGGCTGTTAAATGTATATTGCACTTTGATTTCTATCTATGATTTGTTTATGATTTGCAGTTTGTGTCTGTTTTTATATTATATGTTTCTGGTAATTTTGGTATATATTTATATTACAGTTTCAGTTAGTATTACTACAGGCTTGGTAATTTTAAGGTTATTGTTTCTCTCGGTTAATTTTATATAACGTTTATATATATATATATATTAACTTTGGTTAACGTTTATGTTTCTGGTTTCATTGATCATAATTACATTGTGAAACGTTATTGGCTTTTAATTGTTGAACGGATTCTAGTTTGGTGAAGTTTTAACGTTTCTGTTCAAAGTTTGGTTTGTGGGATTATATATATTGGGTAACGTTTACAATTCTGGGGTTTTTTTTTTTTTTTTAATTTCTGTTCTAGAGTTGAATATTTTAATTCTGGTTTCAGTTTCATTTGTATACATATATATATATATATATATATATTTAGCCATTGTTCTTGTTTTATTTTTTGATTCGGTTGTAATATATATTTTACTGCTTCCTTGTAATGAACGGTTTGTTTTGCTTCAATTTGAAAATTGTGTCTAAACCGTTGTTTGTTTTTTCTGTTATGGAAAACAATTTAAACAATATCGACATGACTACTAAGAACATGACAAGTTCCAATTGCTTCTATGGCGCGAGTGCCTACCCATGCATTGCCGGTTTCGATTCGTGTGAACCATGGTAAGAAACTGGAGAAATTCAATGTGCTGAATTTCAAGAGGTGGCAGCAAAAGATGTTGTTCTCGCTAACAACCTAGAATCTTGCGAGATTCTTGACTAAAGAGGCTCCTGAGTCCAAGATGGAAACTGAGGAATTTCCAAGAAGTAAAAATTCCAAGGAAAGTGCTTCAACTGTGACAAGGTGGGTCACAAATCTTTAGAGTGCAGGCTGCCAATGATGAATAAGAACAAGAAGCATGAGGCAAATGTTGTAGATGACGTCACTCAAGATGTGTCTGATTTAAATCTTTGTGCAGTAGTTTAAGAAGTGAATTTGGTCGGGTCCAACCCAAAGAAATGGTGGATTGACATCGGTGCTACATGGCAGGTTTTCTCTGACAAAGCATTGTTCACTTCCTTCGAACCAATTGAGAATGGGGAGAAGTTGCTCATGGGAAACTCTGCTATGTCAGAGAATGAAGGTTAAGGCAATATAGTCCTGAAGATGACATCTGGGAAAGATCTAACTCTGAAAAATGTGTTGTATGTACCGGAAATCCCTTAGAACCTTGTGTCTGGGTCTCTGCTTAACATGCACATTTTCCACATGATATTTGAGTAAGATAAAGTCCGGGTCTCTGCTTAACAAACACAGTTTCCACATGGTATTTGAGTAAGATAAAATTGTCTTGTCCAAGAATGGAATGTATGTTGAAAAGGGCTATGTAACTAATGGGCTTTTTAAGCTCAATGTAATGACTGTAAAGCCATATAATATTAATAAAGGTAATAATTCTTCCGCTTACTTGCTTGAGTCTTCCAATTTGTGGCATGGTAAACTTGAATACACTAAGTATGATACTTTGCGTATATTAATTAACTTGGATCACATACTTGCTTTCCAAATTGATTACAAACATAAGTGCAAAACTTGTGTTGAAGTGAAAATGACATGGTCATCTTTACAAGGAATTGAAAGGAATACCGAACCTCTTGACTTGGTTCATAGTGATGTGTGTGATTTGAAATTTGTACAAACAAGGGGTGGCAATAAGTATTTTATTACTTTTGTCAATGATAGCACGAAATACTATTATGTGTATTTGCCAAAAAGCAAGGATGAAGCCATAGAGAAATTTGCTCTCTACAAAAGGAAGCTAAGAATCAACTCAATAGAAAGATTAAGGTGTTAACAAGTGACCTTGGTGATGAATATGAGGTATGGTTGGTGAATTTTGTGTGCAATATGGAATCATTCACGAGATAACACCACCTTATTCACCTCAGTCATATTGTGTGGCTGAATGAAAAAAATCATACCTTGAAAGATTTGATGAATGAAATGTTAATAAATTATGGCTTACCTCAGAATATGTGGGGAGAAGGCATTTTGTTTACAAATTACCTTTTAAATAAGGTGTCCCAGAAAAAAGAAGACAAGACCCCCTACGAGTTATGGAAAGGAAGGAAGCCTTCCCACAATTATTTACGAGTGTGTGGGTGTCTTGCTAAAGTGGTCGTACCTATCCCAAAAAAGGTAAAAATACATTCGAAAATGATAGATTGCATTTTTATTGGCTATGCACATAATAGTAGTGCTTTATCAGTTTCTTGTGTATGATTCTAAAATCCCTGATATACACAAGAACACGATTATGGAATCAAGAAATGAATCATTCTTTGAACATGTATTTCAATGTAGGTCTAAAGATGGGCCAAGTTCGTCCAAACAAACATATGAGACTATTGTTGAGAATAGTGGGGTCCAAGGACAAAATGTTGAAATTAAGGATGAGCTTAGATGAAGCAAACAAGCAAGGGTAGAAAAATCCTTTGGTCCATATTTTTCTAAAAGGTGAACCTCAAAGCTTTAAAGAAGTTGTAAACTCTTCAAATGGTCCTCTTTGGAAAGAGGTCTCAAAGAGTGAAATTGATTCCATTTTACAGAATCATACTTGGAAATTAGTAGATCTTCCTCCAGGATGTAAATCACTAGGTTACAAATGGATTTTCAAGAGGAAAATGAAAAGTAGATGGGACATTTGACAAGTACAAGGCTAGACTTGTGATCAAAGGATATAGACAGCGAGAAGGTCATGATTACGTTGACACATACTCACATGTGATGAGAATAAATTCCATAAGGAGGATACTTGCAATTGCTGCTTTGTGGAATCTTGAAGTATATCAAATGGATGTAAAAACGGCTTTTCTAAATAGAGATTCAGATGAGGAAATCGATATGAAACAATCCGAGGGTTTCTTCACACCTGGACCGAAAAGAAAAGTCTATAAACTGGTGAAGTCTTTGTATGGCTTGAAATAAACACCAAAACAATGGCATGAAAAGTTTGACAATGCTAAGTTAGCCAATGGGTACAAGATCAATGAGTGTGACAAATGTGTATATGTCAAAGCCACAAAAAATGACTATGTCATTTTATGTCTTTTTGTGGATGATATGCTCATCGTTGGAAGTATTGACAAGATGATCAAATTTACGAAAGATATGTTAAAATCAAGATTTGATGGGAAAGATATGAGTCTAGTTGATGTGATATTGGGAATTAAAATCTCAAGAATATCATATGGACTTTTATGGAGTCAATCACAGTACGTGGACAAGATTCTTGAAAAAATCAATTAAGATGATTATGGAGTGGCCAGAACACCATTGGATACAAGTCTTCACCTATCAAAGAATAAGGGTGAGAGAATCTCTCAAGTAGAGTACTCAAGGGTGATTGGGAGTCTAATGCACTTGATGAGCCGTATGAGACCAGACATTACTTACACAATTAGTAAACTGAGTAGATACATGAGTAATCTGAGAGCTGATCATTGGAAAGCAATTGTAAGAGTACTGAGGCACTTATGATATACTCGTAGTTATGGGCCGCATTATACTAGATATCTAGCTATACTAGATGGGTACAGTGATGTAAATTGGATATCTGATATAAAATATTCTAAATGTACTAGTCGATATGTGTTCACACTAACAGGAGCAACTGTATCATGAAAATCTTCTAAACAAATGATTATAGCCAGATCCACAATAGAATCTGAGTTTATTGCATTGGATAAATATGGAGAAGAGGTTGAATTGCTAAACCATTTCTTAGAGGATATTCCATGGTGGTCAAAGCCTATGCCAGCAATACGCATACATTGTGATAACAAATTTGGCTATTGGAAGAGCACAGATCAAGACGTAAAATAGTAAGTCTAGACAAATATGTATAATGGTAAAGCCCATGAAAGATTAGGCTGATGGAATGGAAACCCAACTTAGTTGACTGGAGATCCCAAGATCTAGGTTCAATGGGATAACCAAGTTGTAAAGATGAAGTTGGATCACTATTGGGGTTACCTTTCAGTCCATTCCTATGATGAAATTAGTGATACCCGTACAAGATAGGTTAAGCTCTGCTTTTAATGATTCTTAAGAGTCGGGAATCCGAGTGGAGTAATGCAGGTTACTCTTGATTAAGAAATCATCTATGTGAGAAAGAAATGGGGCCGCTTCAAATGAGAATTGTGTAGGGCTCAATTTTGTAGAAGCTCTAATAGAACCAGGCAAGATGCCCATGGCCAAAACGGACATAACAGTGAGAACTAAATTATGTTAGGAAGATTCATGTGTAAGGAATATCATCGTTTACACAAACAACAGAATAGTTCAAGGACATCACATTTACTGGTCAGTCAGTAAAGTAAAGATACTATCACAAGGGAAGATTCAAAGGGTAACAACTACCTATCCTTTGCAGGTTTCAAGCATTGAACTCTATCACCAGATCAAATCTTAGTATCAATCGATTTCTCTAGTGTCCTTTGTCAATTTTATTCATGTAGGGGATTGTTGGAAAATGGCTTAATAAACACCATTTTAAATGGTCATTTTGAGGCTTAATTTGAGCGGGACCCACTTTGTGTTAGTATTGGTTCAATGTGGATTTGCGTTCTACTCTGCAATGAGGTTGAAATTGAATATTTATATGCTCAAAATAATGGAGAGGTGAATGAGAAATTTACTATCAAAAGTGCACCTATGAAGTTGGAAACAACTTGGAAAAACTCTTGTCCCACATGGGAAAGAGATGAAAGTTCCAATGGGTTTATAAGGAATTGCACATTTGTTTATTGGTAGTCAACTGAGCATAGAGGCTCTCTCACGTGCACAGGCACAAGGGGGTACAAATCCACGGTGAAACCAATTAATGACTTGTGTGTGAGCGCGCATCTTGTGGGCATGAATATCGCACCAGTTTGTCTACTCCATACCATCTTGGTTTTGCTACAATTTCTTTTTGTTTTTTCTTTCCAACTCAAACGTTATAAATCAATTAAGCGGAGTTAATTGCCAGTATAAATCAATACCAATTAAGTTGGTCTTGATGCCTCAAAAACGTTTTGGTAAACAGCTGTTATATGGCTAGTATAAATGGCCAGAATTCAATGGCTAATTAATCCTAGAATTCAAAGCTATTTGTAACAGCTTTCTCTCAATTGTTCTATAAAAGGAGGCAATTGTTTTTAACTGGATACGCACAAAAAATTACATAGCTTCTTTAGTCTTTCTTTTTGTTTTGTTCTCTACGTTTTTTAGAGTGTTGGGTTTCTCATGTGGTTGAGTTCAGACTTTGTTCAGTTCACTAGAGTGGTTTTTGGTTGGTGCATGATCTCCGCTCATCTACTGTTATATCCTAGGAGATAGATATCCATTTGATCCTCAAACACCTACGGTGAGGGGACAAATTTGTTTTAAGGAAACTGTGTGATAAACGAGCCTAGATGTTCATCAACAATTTCTATATTTTATTTTCTAGTATATTTGTGTAATTTTGTTGCTATCAAATTTCATGTTTGTGCAACTTTTTATTTGTTCGTTGTCATTTTTCATATTTTCGCTAACAAATATTAGGCTAGGATGTTTCACAAATTATATATAATCAAAAAGGAGATGAAAGAAGCATGGTTAAAAAAAAAAAAAAAATGACGACAAATCAGAGAGAATTATAGTGAAAAGAAGTAATTGGAAATCTTTAGAGGTCTAGAGCCAATTCAATCTGATCTAGAATGGAGATATATGTCAAAGGAATATTGTGACCTACATAATGATCACCCACATACGATAATAGAATGTAGAAGTCTCTAAAGGCAATTTCAGGTCATGATAAGGCAATGAAAATACCAAATATATGTTAAAAAGGACGAGATTGCATTGGGACAAGTTACATGGTACAAAAAAAGGCGAAATAAGAACATTAATAAGAAACTACGCTCACGTTTGGCATTCAGGTTTAACTCTAACTAAACTATATTTTTTCATATCAATTTTTGTCTTTTTCTGAAAAGTCAACAAAATTTATAACTAATTTTTTAAAAGTCAACCAACTCAAACTTAAAAATTTCATCTCATCTTAAACTCAACTCAAACACCAAACGAATCCACATCAAAGAAAAGGTAGAACGATTTTTGTGATCCATGGAAGAACAGAACAAGAGCAAGCTCATGGGATATGACATATAGAACAAACAAAGACAAGTCGAAGAACTCAAAGAAATCAATTATGAAAATGAGAGAGATTAGAAGAAATATGATTGCATAGATCAAATTTTGTCCAGCAGATGAAGTAGGGGGACAAACTCTTCACGATGACTCTTTGACGGTAGAAGCAATGCAATTGTGTTATTTCAACATGCATTATCAGAATCTCATATATTTGTTGCATAAAATAATTAATTGCCTATCGACAATAACTATCTATAAGATTTCGTCTTTCACGCTTTTTTTTTTTTTTTTTTTTTTTTTTTTTTTGGCGGTGTGTAAGTTTACAGGAAGTAAAATTACATCCATGCCTCTGCCCATTGGTAGAATACAACAGTGACGAGCGCATGTGACATGTGGCACTGTTCATTGCAGTGCAGGTTCCTCCAATTATTTTTCGACATGTGGGTTACAATTGATTAAATTTTAACATTTACTTATTTTAAAAAATGAATAAACAATTTTTCATAATTCACCAAATTAATTTTCACCAAATTGATGAAAATTAATAATTGTGATGCATGCATCCCTAGGGCTAGGGATGCATGCATGTGAAATGTGGCAGTACACGTCTTCTCCTATCTACCCATGGCAGTACTGCACGCAGATATCACTAATTATTTTCAACAAATGAGCTACGATTAATTAAAAACTGATATTTATTTATTTTAAATAATGAATAAATAATTTTTCGTAATTCACATAATTAATTTTCACCAAATTGATAAAAAAAAAAAAAAAAATTTATTACCCCATTTATTTTCTATTGACTATGGGGCTAACCTCCCTCCACCATTGGAACAAATGGAATCTCCGATATTGCCCCGTTTATAAGGACAAGATGCCCTCTTGTTGACAATCAATCTAAATTTTTCAATCCCTGAATTTTTGTCAAACGAACATGATCTTAAATGCTAGAGTCAAATAAAGGAAAGGATATTTTAGTCTCAAAACTTTTTTCGTTAGCAATTAACCCTGAACTTATGACTTTTGACACTTCCCGTCTTTCCTGCTCAAATCCACTAAAATTTGGATAGTTTTTTTTTTTTTTTACACATGACTTGCAATTTATAGTCTAAGACGGGAATTGTCAGTCATTTTTACTTAATATCAATGCAAATTCATTTTAAAATTTATGTTTAAGTTTGTATTATAATTGAATTAGGTTCAAATTTTCATAGAAATTTGTATTAATATTGAGTAAAACTGATAGCCCATCTTAGGCTATAATAGGCAAGTCATGTCCAAAAAATAGTACAAGTTTTAACAGTTTGAGTAAGGACTGACAATACAAAAAACTATAAATTCAGGGGGGTTGATTGGTAAGAAAAAAAGTTTAGGGACTAAATTGTTAAATTTGAAAATTTCACATGGTGTCTATGTAAAAATACCTAAACAAAACATAACCATCACCCAAAAAAGGAAAAGAAAAAGAAAAAGAAAAGGCAGTTTCCATACCATAAGACCCGATAATCCTAAATCCCTACCATAAGGACCAAAAACACCTTAACCAAAAATCACATAACGCCATAATCAATGTCACGAGGACCTAATATACCCTAACTAAAAATCCCTAGACCGAAAAATATCTAACCATAAATCCCTAAAGCCAATTCTGCAAGGACCAAATATAAAAATCCTAATAAAAAATCATTGAAGACAAATTATATATAAAAACATACATAACAAAAAAATTCAAAATGCCACAATCAATACGATAAGTACCCTAACATATGAAATCATTATTTACCTGTTCTTCACAATTGTTTTTCGAATTCAATGGAAGCAGTGGCGGTTTCTTCGTGATGGAAGAAATTCTGGAATATTATATCGGTGATGGGTCGGTGAAATGCCGTCGACTCACTGATAAATTAGGAAACAATATGGAATGTTGGAGAATATGAGAGAATAAGTGTGACGCCCCGACCCCCGACGCCGGGCTCGTCACCTACTTACTTGACTTAAACTTGCGGAAAATTTGAGAGAATTTTTTTTTTTTTAAAACTTTATTTTAAAACTTCCAACTTGAACTTCATACTCAAACTCATGCTTACTTATAGGTACTACCCGAGTACCAA